>JASEVX010000003.1:125632544-125912859 GCA_031761405.1 Serripes groenlandicus | reverse complement strand
GCCTCTTCATTTTCTACTTTGTAACTTTCAACAGTTTTCCATGTGCCATACTACGAGGCAAATGATCCATGCAACATTCTATTCTGTAGGGTACTTGGAAGGGGCAGAACAATTTAAATAACACATAAACAATAAGTATATATATATATACAACACTTTTAATCTTAATTTGTTTCTAGTAATTATATATATATACAACTATAATACTAATCTATAACAAATAAGTTAAATGTTTTTTTCTTGCTGTGTAAACAGTAAAAAGCAACATATATTGAAAACATTGTGGGGAAAGGAAAATTTGCTTATTTAAACAATTTCTTAATTCCCATAACCTTTCTTTACCGTCGTATAAACCAAATTTGTATTTGAAGGCTGTGTTATAAGTAAAAAACTTAAATGTTACCAATTTAATCACATATCTTATCATTATAATAGCCAAATAATTAACAAAAGTTACAATTAAAGTCCGCATCTGTTGTCGAAATATCCACAGGTGTATTAACACAAGATTTGTGAAACCAATTTGTGCATATATCACATTGTACCATGACGGTATCGACACATCCCGGCAAGTTACAAATACATACATGTATATGATAGGTTTATTGGGAAAAGGGGTTACATTTATAATTTGTTTGGAATGACACTCGTACACAATGGTAATTAACAGTGTTTGGTCACGCATCCTTAATTAATTTGGCAAGCTTAAACACCCTTTAAAGGAAACAGCAGCCAGCTTAGGTGTATACTGTAGAGTAAATTTCGGACGGCACAGGTATTGGTTTTCTCTGGAGCATTTAATCCTTTTATAATGCAAATGAATTCAAAAGCCTCTGAAGTCTGAAGCATGTTTCTTTTAAAGTGCTCATATAAATATTAGTACTGGCTTTTTCCACAATATTTTCTACATGATTTCAATTACTCTTTCATTTGGATAGATGTTTCTTTTTTAGCTCACCTGAGCACGAAGTGCTAAAAGTTAGTTATTGTGATCTCCTTTTGTCCGGCGTCTGTCGTCCGTCAACATATTCTCCTCAGTAACGAGTGGGTCAATTGGGATGAAACTTCACAGAAAGCATCCTCTCATTGACCTCACCAGAATTCCTTCAAATGTTTGTGATTTATGCAGAATTATGGTTTCCATGGCAACGAAAATAAAACAACTTTAAAAATTCTTCTTCTACCAAACTGGTTGGTAGATTTTCAAATTATTTTAAAGAAGTGTTCCTTGGCCGCCAGGGAGCGGGGCTTTTTTGCCTTATATGGCTATAGTGTAAACTCAAAAAAATCTTCTCCTCCAAAAGTGTCAGGCCGATTTTCAAATAATTTTGTAGAAATGTTCCTAGGGTGACCCTCTATCAGATTCCTTCCAGCCAAGTTGATTGGTCGAAAAACATGGCCGCCAGCGGTCGGGGCTTTTTTGCCTAATATGGCTATAGTAAAAACTTGAAAAATCTTCTCCTCCGAAAGTTTTTGGCCAATTTTCAATTCTTTTTGTAGAAATGTTCATTGGGAGACCATCTATCAGATTCCTCCAAGCCATGTTGATTGGTCGAAAAACATGGCCGCCAGGGGGCAGGGCTATTTGGCCTTATATGGCTATAGTGAAAACTTGAAAAATCTCTTGTTAAGCAGGAAGCTTTTGAGTAAGATTTTAGAAAACCCTTGGTCAATTGTGATTTTTTTTTGTAACAAAAATTGGTAAATACTTAGATGAGTGAGTCGGGGCCATAATGGTTATCCATTTGTTTTACATGTCTTTTGAAATTTGGAAATTAAATATAATATTCACATGTATGTCTCATGATTTATTTTTATAGACAACTAAAATGGCATTTAATTTATTTTAACGGATGCGTCATTTATTCTTTTACCCGAAGTTGTAATATTTATAAACAATGCATAGTTTATAAATCACACATCTATGCAAGGCAAATGTTTGAACAGTTTTATGTACCCAAACAAATTCAGTGCCTTCAGCGCTTTGATTAGCAACGGGCTCGTTAGAGCCAATTGCTATAGTAGCTGATTTTCGAACGACGCATCATTTTGAGACTGGAATCTAGACAGGTGTTTTACGATATCGGCATTGAATTACTTCACATCTGTCTTTCTACATCAGCTCTCCGTTTCTGAACACCATCTCGACTTCATATAGATGTATTGGTGGTTGCAGATCGTATATAATGTCAATGAAAGTATGATTTGTGGAATATTTTGTTAAAAATGAAATGACTGTTGCCAGCTAATTCCCATGTTGGTCATCTCGAACCGCCAATAGTTCCTGTCTAAAAATCAAAATGCGGTAAGTGGTTGACATATGAAGCCGAAAATTGATTTGATTCGACATCACTAACCCAAGAAATAACTCGAAAGAAATTTTATGTTAAAATATATGAATTACATGATTAATAATTAAAATGTATTTCTACGCTTTCAACATACTTGATCGCGCGTAAAGTTCATTGGTAATTCCTAAATATTGTAAATCAAATGGAGTAAAGGCAACTTTTCGATCCTAAATATTGTAAATCAAATGGAGTAAAGGCAACTTTTCGATTCCGACTCAAAAACAAATTCAGATAATAATCGAGTCCCAATGGTAACATATATACTCAACCATTCAAATTATTTAAATGATAATAAAATAAATAGTTGACAAAATATAACATATACGGTAAATGTGCAAGTGAGCCCAGGCGTCGTAATTTCCACAAATCCTTTCTAATAAAATGTATTTTCAGCGGTAACGTTAACTCAGGAATCTAAGTACTAGAGTATTTCATTTTAGATTCCTGCGTAAATACATCAAATTCTCAACCAAAATTAACCTGAACAACCCCAGCAGACGGAATAAGATAGTCAAGTCCCAGTTATAAAACAAATGATTTAAATGACATTTGTTTTTTATCAAGATAAAACGCCTCAATACTAAATAATTCGCTAACTCGTGTATTGGTTTATAATTATAAAATTATAAATAAATTCCTCCGAACAGAAGTGACCGCGTAACGTAGCGGTTAGCACGCTCGGCCGTTAAGTGGGAGACTAGATTTCGATTCCCACTTTGGGCAGATAATTTTTTTATAAGAAAAATATAATACATTTTGTCTTATAAATAGCCGATATCAGTGGTGCAATTGTTAAACTCTTTTAAAATGTTGGGATTTAAAATGAATTCAAAAGCGATGCATTTAAAACTATTCACCTATGCGTTCTGAAACACTAAGAAATGATTAAATCGTGTGTATGATGTTTTACGTCGCTTTTAACAATATTTCAGTCATTGCACGCTGAAGAAAATGTAGATAACACAGGATTTTATTTCTGCTTTGAAAGTAAAATTGGACTCTCAATATAGTTATCATTGTTAGGTAATTGTGATTTTGATATGAACTGTATATGTGTTAATTGCATTTAAAAAAACATGGCTGAAAATCAATTGTTAACCAGGAGGTGTGCTAAGCAGAAACTATCCAGATAGCAGATGCCCATGTGTATGCCAACTTTTAGTATATCGATAGACCATCATACTGTGTGTACAGTATTTTGCTTCACGCCTTTATCATTTAATATATGGATATAAAGTGCTAACTAACAAAGTGCTAGTGTAAAGTGTTCAAGTTAGACTTTTGGGATCGGTAAATCCATGTCCAAATGTTATCTGCAGTTAGCCCCTTGCTGTGGCACTTGCAGCGCTTTGATTAAAAATGAATGGACTGTTGCCAGTTTATACCCATGTTGGTCCTTTCGAACCGCCAAATAGTTCTTATCTAAAAATCAAAATTCGATAACTTGTTGGAATAGCAGCCGGAATATGGATTTTATTCGACATCACTTACGCAAAAGAAAGAACTGGAAAGAAATTTTATCTTAAAACTTATGAATTACAGGATTTAAAATAAAAATGTATTTCTACGCTGTCAACATGGCTTGATCACGCTCAACATACAATGGCCAAATTAAAGCAGTATGTGCATACTTTCTTCGGGTGTCATTCACATACTGAAGAAATTAAAGAAGTATGTGCATACTTTCCGCAGGTGCAATTGTAAATGCCATTTCAAAATTGAGTTTGAGATGAATTGATGACTTTACATTTGAAAGGGGAGAGTGCTTTGTATATTATCTTAACTAATTAACTGGATGAAAGTGTATCCACTCAAAGCGATGGCTCTTAGTGTAACATAGTTCTATATAACTCATGAATTCCATGTTAATCTTTGTAGTATTAACTATTCTGTTAAGCTATATGGTTGTTATTTCATGTAATGTTGTACACATACACAACACATTGGCGACGAGGTTGGGATTTTGTACCGCTATAAATGATAATCATTATGTTAATTGAGGTCATCGTGCACATTGGAACTTAATGGCTAATTACAATCGGAACAAATTAAAGCAGTATGTGCATACTTTCATCAGGTGTATTATGATTGCGATTTTCAAAATTGAATTTGAATTGATGACTTTACATTTAAATTTTAAAGGGGAAGAGTGTTGTGTATATTGTCTTAACAAATGAACTCATGAATGAAAGTGTATCCACTCAAAACGACGCCTCTTAGTGTAACATATTTCTATATAACCCATGCATTTCATGTTAATCGTTGTAGTATTAAACATTCTACTAAGATATTTACTAGTATTTAGCTGTTCCTTCATTTAATGTTTTACACATACACAACACGGCCCTTATGTTTATAACATCAAAATTCATTCGTATCGTTGTGCAAAATCACTAGGACGGTAAAAAATATAAATAGTAATTGTGTATCGTAAAAAAACCTACAGAGTAAAAAGTACCACCGACCGATCTATAAGTACCTTCAGATCAACAACTTCTATAACCTGCTCATTGAATATTCAAACTTGTTGAGAATTTGAAAGATTAAACAACAGTACATGTATTTGTTCACCTATGTTATGGAAAAATAACATGTTCAGTTGTTTTGAGGCAGCTGTGACTTTGACTGTATAAAGGAACGCTATACTGACCCCTACAATTTGGATTATTTTGTATTAACATAGTTTACTGTAAAATAATCTCCAGGCACGGACCATCTATTATTGTTCTATTATAGCACAGTGTAAATATTCTTTTATTTATAAAATGAATCATGTTAATTTTAAAAATATTTTATAAATTATTTCAATCAAGGTAAAACAAATATAGCACCATTTTTTGATTTTAGTTACCAGAAAATGTAGATACAGATTGTTTATTTTTTGCTTCGATATTATAATTGGAATTTCAATATAGTTTTCATTGTTATCCAGCGTTCTTTTGATTTTGATATAGCATGTATTGTGATAAATGCATCAATGAGTGTGTAAACTATGCAACGACCTCTGTGAAATACCGCCAGTCAAATAAAAGTTTTTGCAATAGACACGCATTCTGTGTATACAATATTGTGCAGTCAACTCAAATATTATTCAACTAACGGACATAATCTTCTTCCTATGAAGTGTATGTGATATAAAAAAAGATCGGTAAATCCTTGTCCCAATGTATTCCGTGATTTGCAGTTAGCCCTTGCTGTCAGAACTTTGAGTGCTCTGATACTCTCACATGTGCTAGCGGGGCCTGGTAATGGGGAGGTTTGTCACGCTCTTTTAGTAGGATTATATATGGATGCATACATACCTTGTTCCATTGTCTTGGGTATGACCTTCAACTCTGTTGTTCCGCTCTGTCTGGGGACGTCTGTGGCACAAAACAGCACATATATACCGATGTCAGATGGCGTTACAGACGATATCGTCAGGACGTATGTGTTGTCTTGGAAACGTTCCCGGTACTTCAAGCCATTTAAAGAACCCTGTGCCGAGTCGTACATTTTTGTATATTGTTTGTTCCTTAATTTATACCAGACCCGAGGATAGTACCTTTTACCGGACGAATAAGTGTAAACGAGCTCTACATCATCTGACTCGTGCACCGAACTTGTTGAGAATTGTAAGCTACCACATTCATCTGAAGAATAAAAACGATAACAATAAATAACAAACATTCGTATTGATGGTCCGAAGGTTTAACTTCAAAGCGGAACTCAACATCCAATACTAAAATTCCGGGACGAGCTACTCTTTTTGGAACTATAATGAACTTTCATAGTTTCGAGAAATTGTTTAGTAAAGGTTTAAATATATAAAATAAAGGGGTTTTACTGAACATATATACAGATTAGTCTTCGTATAAGAACGGCACATTTTTACAATAATCGTGATTCAAGAATAAAAAAAAAATAAAAAAAAATGATTTCAACTCTTTCCAATAATCATGCTATCATTTATGTAGCATTGCGGTTTTCTCGGATCCAAACACCACTTTATACTCAGTATGTGGAAAATGATTACATAACACTGAAGTGAATTGAAAACGGGCATTTTATTTTTTAATGCCATGTAGATAACATGTTATATCATTTTCGGCCTGAGGCTTTAGCTAAATTGCTGTTAACACCCAACAACGCAGGGCGAGACTGCGCGAAAGAATGTTCATCATAGATTCAACAACACTGCATTTAAAAGGTTAAGATCTCCCCCAAAAAATCATTATAATGTTGTTGGAACATCAGTGAAAAGCTTAAGGCGTGAGTACTCCAATATAATTTTAACAAATGCTTTAGCAATTATTGCGCCGAGAACTTATTAACATTATTAAAATTCGCGAAGAGGAGCGGAACATTACAAAGAAGAGAAAAATACAGTGGCGGATTAACCGGGGGCCGTGCAACGAAAGATTAATGGTTAACAAATAAGAAGCGTGTCAAATGCAGTGACGATTTAGCGGGGTCCCATAGGGCTCGTGCCCGACTTCTTGTCCCCCCCCCCCCCCCCCCCCCAGCGACATCGCGACCCGGACTAGCCGACCACCCACTGTGGCTCGCAGGTTATAAAAGCCGGCTCATCGCATCATTCATCAGATTATCCAGTCGCGCTCTTCACAGAAGGTATCAATTTAACACACAGTCTATCACAAAAGTGTCAGAGTAACAGTACTACAAGATTCCCTAAAAAAGAAGGGAGGACTGAAGGAGAGTGGCAGTAAAGGGAATGAGACCATGCTTTTCCTCTTCAGCCACCACGCGAACCTCTCCCTCAACCGGTCGACCCGATAGCGCTGTCATGGTGCCCGCAAGATATGTGGAGGTATCAACGGCATTCTCGTCAGAATGTTTGTCTTGATTATAATATATACTGAGACTAGATCACTTAACACTGTCAACCAAAAGAGAAAACAATCACTGTTGATGTAAAATAACTTTACTGTTTTTTGTTCTAAGTGACTTATTAACTTTGTTAACCTTTTCCCACATTCAGGCACTTATTGGGCATTCACAGCAAATAACTCTATCCTGAATATGGTGCAAATTGTTGTCCTTTTTTTACTTAGAAATTATGGTAAAATGTTTGCGTGCAACTACATTAAGAAACCATATCTTGTTAACTACTTGATGCATTCCATTGAAACGTTATTGAAACCTTCCTAACCATCACACCTATGAAAATAATCAAGTTAAATAACTCTATCCTGCATATATTGCAAATTATCACCCTTTAAGAAATTGTGGTTAATGTTTTGCATGCAACTACATTAGAGTCCATTATCTCAGTAACTTAAATAAGCGGTGGAATAGTCGAGCGCGCTGAACTCCGACAGCTGTTGTTCGTCACAGGCAAACAATTCAATTTTGTTGTATGAGCGAAAGCCTTTATGCAGTGAGTAAAAATCATTCCTTTCTATTTAGGGCTATTCAAGGAAAATGCATGTGGGTAGAACTACTTGCTATTTAATTTATGAGGTATTTCATGCTAATTTGGTAAAAATTCAGTCAGAACCAAGCTTTTTACACTGTATCCTAATTGGTTACCATGGCAACATGTTGTCCTTATTTGTTTTAAGTCATATTGATTAATTAAATGTTAAAATGGGGTAACTTCACATAGCAATGTTTTGTTTATTGTTGATCAGGATTTAGTTTTATACATGTGAAAAATCTATTAAAAACGGGTTTTTGCATGATTTATTGTCTGTATATCTCTCACACCTATGTTGCAAAAACATGTTTTATACCAAAAAAGAATAGAGATTGAGCTCCCAATTTGTTTTCCTATGCATATAAGATATTCTACATTGAAAATATGCAAACAACTAAAAAATAATTTTTTTCTCATTTTGGCCCCATTTTCTCAGTGACACCTATGCTGCAAAAACATTTTTTTTACAAAGAAAGAATAGAGATTGAGCTCCAATATTTTTTTCCCATGCATATAAGATAATCTACTTTGAAAATATGCAAACAACTCAAAAAGTAAATTTTGCTCATTTGGCCCCATTTTCTCAGTCACAGTCACATATGTAGGCCAAGTTTGAATATTGGTCATGTCTGTTAAAAAAATAGGTCACTAGGCCAAATTGAAGGAAAATCTTGTCAACACTGTAGAAGCCACATTCTTTAGAATTTGGTCAGAATGTTTATCTTTATGATATCTAGGCTAAGTTCGAATATGGGCCATGCCGGGTTAAATACAAAATAGGCCAAATTGTAGGAAAATCTTGTTAATACTCTGGAGGCCGCATTCTTTGCTTCAGCAGCTTGAAACTTTGTCAGAATGTTTGTATTGATAATAGCTAGTACATTTTCGAATATGGGTCATATCAGGTAAAACAAAAATAGGTCACTAGGCCAAATGAAGGAAAACTTGATAACAATCTGGAGGTTGCATTTTGAATCTTTGTCAGAATGATTGTCTAGATGAGTTTTGCATTTTTTAAACACTTTCTCCCAGTCTAGTACATGGTTTAGAGAATTATTTCTACTTGATTGAATGTGATTGAACATTGACATATTTCTCAATATATAATAAGGCAGAAACTCCAAAATATTCTGCCTAAACCTTCTGTCAAATTTTCTTTTGATTATTCATGTTTTAAATGTGTATACGTGTGAGCTCTTGCACTCAGGAGAGCGTTGTAGTGCCTACAAAGTCCTCCTGTTTTCAAATTGGCAGTTTCATAATATTTACTATTTTTGACATGATCTTTCAACTTCGTAACAATAAATACATTATTTCCTTTCACATGTTCCCTTCTTCTCCATCCTTCCTGCAGCCCACAGGCCGCTAGCACTTTCAGTGCTTTGATTCTCAATGTTTTGAATCATAGATCATGTTCATCGATAAGAGAATTGCAACAACACCGGACCTAAATACAAATCCGTACTCACACGCTTCTGCAAACTTCCAAAGTGCCAATACAATAGTTAATTGTAATAAGTCCATTTTCTAAAGAATGTTTTACTTGTACTTTTCATATTATAATATTGTTAAACCACACACGTTTGACTCACACTTGTTATGTAGCGATGTATCCGTAATGTCGAATATAAGTGCTTCTCTAATTAAGTTTAACCCTTGTTCCCATACAGCCGACTGTTGGGGATACAGCGCAAAGTTTATGAAAACGTTATAGAAAAAAGGATATTCACACTAAAACGATTGTTTCATCCTATATTACAGTGTTTTCAACTTTGTATTTATTTTTAAAACCTTTTCGAAGCGGACGGCTTTAAACATACTGCCGACGTCTGATCTGTATAGTTCTGTTTGGTGGCTAATGTAGATCAAGATCAGGCTACGTGGATATACAGACTCGCCCGATTATTCACTGTACGCATATGTCGTAAGTCGCCCAATCGCTAGACGCAGACGATATCATGCCCACTAGCAAACTTTATCAGTCAAACAGGGAACAGGAAAATCACTTAACCCTTTCCCACATAGAGACGCGTTTTGACGCATATGCAGCAGACGACTTTTGAAAACATTGAGACAAAAGAAGAAACTGCTCAAAACGTCGCCAGTGTGAAGTAATGGGTTAATGTCCAATGAGCACATTAATAAATACGGATCGACACAAACTTGTATATATAGCACTAACACTAAACACACACAAAGCCTTCTATGTATTTTCTATATGTCATCCAATCGTCGCAATGAAAGTCAAGATCGCAGGTTGAAAGGATGCAGAGTTTAACCATTAAGTCTGAAGTAGAAGACTTTTAAAACATCTAGGTACAAATCGAAAAAAATATCTTTATAAATGAAACTTGAATCATAGAAAAGAGGTGAACAACAGCGAGAAAAGAGGAGAAATTACTAAAAATGTTTTCAAACTGTTTTATTTGTCTTCTTGCAGATGCGTAAGAGTTCGTCTCATTTGGTAAAGGGTTGATCTAAATAAAAAGAGCATAACTTTCTCTAAACTCTGAAAATAAGTCATTACTCCAATCATTCCATTGTTTAAATTACATCACAATGTGCTCGTTTTCTTTTTCTTTATGTAGCAAAAAGTTTATCTCTCGCTGTTTCAATTGGCCATGATGATATAACGATATTGTAATTATTGTCTATTTTTTAATTGTTGTTTTACTCCCATCCTTTATTTACAAATAAGACAAGAACAAGTAGTGCTTATGTAATATCTACCACTCTATTACACTTAACGTTTAACGTTGCCGAATTATATATGTATAGACACATGACAGTATACGTATGTGTATCGAAATGACACAATTATGCGAGTGACATACGCCCGGAAATGGCCAATTTCGCTCTTTTTACTGAAGATGATGATTGTATACACTTATGCAGACGATAAGCTAAAACATTGTAGAAATGCTAGTCATGTCGTTACCGTTTTATAATTGCTGGTTATTATATCTTTATTTTCGAAAAGAATATCAAACTTAATTAAAATAAAGAATATATATGTGATAAAGTTGAACAAAACGTAAGAAAACATATTGAAATCTGTGAGTAGCGTAGGTTCTTGTTAGACTGAACATCTGACATGGGTCTTATGGAAATCTATATAATTCAACCGAGACTTCTAAGCAACTATCTCGAATGTGTAGACAATGGCCAGACCTCGTGGAAGTGCATTTCATCATGTATACTTTTTATATGGATATGCTCCAACTGGTGTCTTTATTGCTCTAAATCTTTATTTATAACTATTAATGCAGTTACAGCAAACTTTATTTAACATATTGCCTAGCTACTTCTGACGCATTTGCAACACATGAAGCATTGTAGTAAAAGAAGAAATTGCTTATCATCGGCAATTTTGTATAACTGTAATGTTAAATGGTGGCTCCTTAATCAAGAGATTAACCTGTCCAGTATTCTTAACATGATCATTGTGTAATCAGGGGCGTAGCTCCCTTTAGGCACTGTAGGCACGTGCCTACACATTTCTTCTAAAAATGCCCCAAAATGCAACTGCGGCGATACACATTTACGTAATGTATCGACCAGATCAGCCTGCGCTGTCCGCGCAGATTGATCCGGCCGACACATTCCGTCTAAGTGGGGATAGATAGAGTAGTGATTCCTGAAACAAGAAATCCTCAGGAGGCGAAAAGTGTATATCCGGATACGCCTGTGTGGCTTTCTTAGGCTGATCCGGGTCGATACTTAACGCAGAGTCCACAATGTTGATTTTCTCACGAGACGGCCTACACATTGATTATTGCCAAGCTACGCCCCTGGTAATGATCTTCAAAATATCAAATAAAATCAACAACTATATAGGATCGGGCGAGTTCATGTCTGGTTTTAATGAGATTGACCAACATCAACATGATGATCACTTCTTCTTCTTCTTTCTCCTAGTAATATGAAGGGCTCACTCTGGATCATCATCGCATATGAAATATGTACAGGGTCGCTGTGTGAGGTGCGCAACACGAAAGTAAAATGCAGATAAAAACAGTTAAAAAACACTTTGCATATCTAGTGGCAGCCCGCAAGCTCGTTCTTGAAGTATTCCGAGGTTGGAGTTCTAGCGATGACCTCTTGTAGCTGGTTCCACAGACGAATCCCAGCTGGTAAGAATGAGTTGCGGTAGATGTCCATCAAAGGTAGCATGTATCGCATGTAGGGCCGCGTATGGAGAGTGTGTCTGGGTTGAGGAATATATCACTTGGGATGTCAATGAGGCCATCCTGTACATCATCACCAGTAGGTTGTATGACCGTCTCTTTTGTAGGGTGTCCCAGCCCAGGTTGGACATCATCTGGCTGGTGGTGCTGGTGGTCTTGTAATCCTAAGGTACGAATCTCACTGCTCTGCGCTGGACCGCTTTCAGTTGTGTAATGTTCCTACTGATATGATGGTCCCAGGCAGCGGAGGCATACTCTAAGATTGGCCTCAGCAGGCTAGTGTGTATCCCTAGGGCATTTGGCTAGGTTTCTTCGCAGGAAGCTGAGCGAGTTGTTGGCCTTTTTCATCTTCTCGTCCACATGTCCGTTTTATGTGTGATTGTCGGATAGGGCGACTCCGATGTACTTCCCGGATGCTACGATGGCAAGGTCGGGGCCATGATTGGTGTTGTTGATCTTGATCGGGTTTCGTTTCCTGCTGAATGGGACAGTTTCACACTTGGAGATGTTGAAGTACATCTGCCAATCCGTCTCCCACTACTGCAGACAGTCAATGTCATCCTGTGGGGCTGTTGCATCCTGCTGGGTGCGGACTTCCTGTTAAGGAGAGTATCATCTGCAAAGCGGCGGGAGATTGACGACACTTTATCGGGGAGGTAGTTGATGTAAAGGAGGAAGAGCAGGAGGGCCGAGGACAGTGCCTTGAGGGAAATCGGACGTTACTGGGGGCAGAGGATGAGACATGGCCTTTGACAAGGACCTGTTGGCCAAAGAAGCCGAACGACAGTATGGAAATTTAACCTGAGGAAATGCAGAGATGGTGGGACGGCGAGGAGGAAGCTTAGGCTATCTTTTTGTATCTTATACGGGTTAACAAATCGACGGCGTGTCCAGAGAGGGTTTTTTGTTGCAGTGACAATATTCCTAGTTTTGATTGGATGAAAAGTAAATATCTAAACAATACCTAAAAGGAAAAACTACAGAAATGATAGGAAAGGATAGTTTGACTCGTCACAAATGTAGTTCCGTAAATTATGGAATAATTTCATTGGAAGTACTTTATGAAGGGCAAGTCGATTATATTTTGCATCTGTCATCATTATTTTATGTATTTAAAATCTTGAACATATCTTAAAGTTGAATATATGTTTAACCAGATGATTTTTACGTGTTAAGCACGCCTATAGGTTACCCGTACGAACACATCATACGAGATCAAAACAACGAGAATTCAGTACAATCTTACTTTTTTTTTTAACATATCAAATCTCAACCCCATAGCACTTTTTTTCGGCCATTTTGCTTCCGGTCTTACTGGACGGACAAATTATCGTAACCTATTCATTTCGTAACCGGTAAAACCCACAAACACGATATTCGTCACTCTCTTACACTATCGGTTTATTACATTTATTTATGTATGGTGAGTGTAAGGAACGACAACTCTGCGAAGGAGATTGGATATTCGTATGTTTTGACAAATCAAAAAATACTTAGAACTAGAGAGAAAAATTAAATTAAATTCCTTCTCGATAAAGGAATGAAAAACAAGGAATCTGATATGTGATAATTTGCGTGTAATTGCTCTCGTTTTCTATTTCTAAAATGATATTTTCTCAACCGGAAGTAAACACATCCAAATGTGACGTCATTGCAACGAAAGTAACGTCATTGTAAGGCAAGTAATAAATAAATAACAAAAGGAAAACGACAGGAATCGTAGGAAAAGATAGTTTGACTCGTCACAAATGGATTTCATACACTGGAAGGACTTTATGAAGGGTAAGCCGACTATTCTTTTGTACATGTCATCATTATTTCATGGATTTGTATATCTTTGCAAAATAGAGAAGCAATAAACACTTGAAAATATTTGTAAATATTTCAACGGAAGTTACCGTTCGTTACACTGGCCTCAGCTATTATTTTAACTGAAAAGGACGAACAATTCTGTTTCTGTATCGGCATAGCTTCATTTCAAGGTAAGATATTGATTATATCAATAATTTGCTTAAAAATATAACTTCATTTCTAAATTATTTGTTAGTATCTATTGGGAACCATTCCACGATGCTTTCGTCACATCGCGTGACGTCACATCGTGTGTATCGTTTTTGTCTGTATCTATTTGAAGCCGAAGCCGTCTTGTCAAATGTAACCCCACTCAAGAAAATAGCTAAACTATCATATCATCGCCTGTATATCTATATATTGCAGTAAATGTAGCAAACGAACAAAACTACAGTTAATTTCAAATTATTTGCCTTCAATTTACATATTTTTTTCACATTGTACAGTTTAACAGTTTATGTCTATGACCTAGTCTTTGTCAAATCATGAAAGTATGACCAGAATCAGTTCACTCTGGTTTTGGGGTATACATAGTAAATGTCCTAAGCCATATATATATCCTCCAACCTGAACGAGAGGAAAACACTTTCATGCCTTCAAACGAGTCCATTGTTTTTAAGAAATGATGTCATATGTGGACTATCAGTAAAACACATAACTTTTCTTTCAACAGGCTGAATTTCTAATAGTTTCATCTTTTTTTGTTATCCAAAATTTGTTTATTGATCAAACTCAAATGAGTCCATTGTTTTATAGGAATGATGTCATATGTGGGCTACCAGTAAAGCATATTACTTTTCTTTGCTATATACAGTTAGTATATGGAAAGGTCTAGAAGCCAATTTATTTTCAAGGTTAAAGATCAAGGTCAAAATTGGACGTTGACTATTTCCCATATCAACAAGCTTGTGACCACTCTACACTGAACATCCTTCGACCGATCTTAACCTAACTTGGTATACAGTTAGTATTTGGCAAGGTCTAGAAGCCTATTTATTTTCAAGGTTAAAGGTCAAGGTCAAAATTGGACTTTGACTATTTCCCATATCAACAACCTTGTGACCACTCTACACTGAGATCCTTTGACCGATTTTAACCAAACTTGGTATACAGTTAGTATATTGCAAGGTCTAGAAGCCTATTTATTGTCAAGGTCATACGTTAACTTAACAATTTATACATGAAACAATTCTGTTGTGCAACTAAACTTAACAATTTATACATGAAACAATTATGTTGTGGGGAGTTGTCTTACTTAAACACTTATTACATTTTTGTCAAGGCTTCTAGTGAAAATATTTTACTCCCTGTACCCTTTTCAAAAGCTTTTATAATTGCGCAACATTGATAACTCTGAGAATCTGTACATGTTCACGGTCTGATCAGATCTTTTACTATCCAATTTTTTTTTCAAACAACATATTTCATGTACATGTATACATAATCAGTTGTTGACACTAAGTCTGGTACTTATTAACAAATAACCTGATACTGTTTCATGTTTTACAAATTAAAAACCAGAAAAGGAGATAGGGGTTCAAGGGGAAATGTTGTTGAATAGGAACATATATTGATCATTTTGGATATGTTCATTTAGGATCAATTACACCATTCCGACAATGTATTCAGATTAGTAACAGAAATCATGTAATTTACATCAGGCAAGGGGCTAAACTTTACCCGTTCCAACATACATTTAAATGGGACTTTTGAAAATATTTGTCAAAAATTAGTTTTCTCAGTCCGTATGCATAGTGTTCTCATCTTAAATTGTCTCAAGATTATACATTCAGCCAGATCATGCAAAGTTAGCCATGTGCCTTGGAAGATTTATGTGTGGAGTACTTTAATATTCTAGAAAGCCAGGGGAAAATGTTAGGTGAACTGAAGCACCATTGAAAGTAATGTTAAGCTCAAGTCATTCAATCAACCATGGTAAGAGTCAGTTTCTAATTATATTTATTACTAGTTTACAAATAACTGGCATTTGTGAAAATAAATCAGAACTTTCTTCAATGCCTTCTAAGTGTTGTTTTCCATCAACATCATTGGAAATATTACTGTCTGTTACAATCCTGACCTAATAAAAAATAAAACAGATATGTACAAATTAAACTTAAATGCCTCAAAATGTTTTTCAAATTCTGTTTGGTAACTTTCTACAATTTGCCTATTAATTTGTTATTTGTTGGGGGACTGACAGAACTTAATTAATTGTTATTGCTTTCACACGACCTATAGGCTTTGCCTATTAACATATTATTTATTACTAGTTTACAAATAACTGGCATTTGTGAAAATAAATCAGAACATTCTGCAATGCCTTCTAAATGTTGTTTTCCATCAACATCCTTGGAAATCTTACTGTCTGTTACAATCCTGATCTAATAAAAAATAAAACAGATATGTACAAATTAAACTTAAATGCATGATAAGTTTGGGTTTTTTCAAAATGTTTTTCAAATTCTGTTTGGTAACTTTCTACAATTTGCCTATTAATTTGTTTCTTGTTGGGTGACTGACAGAACTTAATTAATTGTTCTTGCTTTCACACGACCTAGGCTTTGCCTATTAACATATTAGCTTATTTGCTTAGGACGGTAGAACTCGTAAATAACTTATAATCAAATCACTGATAGTGCTGCAAGCAAGGGGCTAAATGTAGATCACGGAGAATGATTTACAGATTACAAAAGTTAATTAATGTTAACCCGAAATAGGTACCACCTATACTCATACAGTGTTCTTTTTAACCCAAATTGGGGCCGAAATTTGGCTAGCAAATTCACATCATCACAATGAAAAGACTACTCTTTTTTTCACAAAAGTAGGACTAAATTTCACAAAATCTGCCTTTCATCACATTTTACGTTACATGTCACTATTTACATAATTGAAAGGGCCCTGGCGCTAGTCACAAAACAGCGAGAAAAAACAGTGACATATTATCATAAAAAATATATGGAATATGTACACTTTTTAAAATTTGCCGCCTCTCAGTCATTGTAAGCGGTTCTGTCAAAATAACCGGAAACGAATGAAAGTCGATCAAAATAGGGTACGAATTGTTTATTACACGCAAACTTCCGGCTTCAATTGACATCGTAATATCAGTTATTGTTGGTGTTTATTTTACAAATAAAGCCATGGATTGGTGTAAAAGTCCAATTCCCGAAGCCATCCAGAAGGCAAAGGTCAAAGGATCTATGTTTTTAGTATATATATATGGTAAGAACTAGTAAGAGTGTTTTAGTTAAACGTGTCATCAGTTTTCGCGTCTTGCTTTCATTTTCACTTGTCACTGTAATGATATGTCAGATGTGTATTATTTGGTATCAAGAGTTTTCGACCCTCTGATGTTTCGACTCCTGATTTGGCAGAGTATTGGACCCCTAGTTCAATTTCTATATTATGTGAATGAATAGGGGTTCCCTACAACATGTATGTTTGACACATTAATTTATTTTCTACATTACATTTGTTTGTATGGGTGATTTAGATTATGTGTGATAAATATATGAAAGTCTGTTTAAAATACTTATCTATAATGATTACTTTCTTCTGTTCTAATTGACATGTTAATTTTTTGTTTATATTAATAATTAAATAAAAAATATTGTTATTATATGTTTACAACACTACTTTTGATGTATGTACTGAAACATTAAAATACACATATAAAATGAAGTGTTTAACACTGCTAGTAGCACCTGATACACACAAAGGATGAAAAACTGAAACGTTCTCAATCAATATATTTTTTTTGTACATATTTCCATATTTTGGACTCAAACCTGAATAGCTGATACTCTTAGCAGGGCATACATATCATTTTCATCTCTGTAACTATATGTTTCTGGTTAAAGCCTTAAAGGGCAGCCAGTCATTTCTTAACCTAGTGATCTCGTAGCCTCTGTTATTTCGTAACTTTATCAGTTATTTCGTAACCTCCTTTGTAATATGTTAATAGGCAAAGCCTAGGTCGTGTGAAAGCAAGAACAATTAATTAAGCACTGTCAGTACCACAACAAGAAACAAATTAATAGGCAAATTGTAGAAAGTTACCAAACAGAATTTGAAAAACATATTGAAAAAAAAAAAACTTATCATGCATTTAAGTTTAATTAATTTGTACATATCTGTTTTATTGTTTATTAGGTCACACGTATTAAACCGTCATTCAGTTTCAGATAAATGATAAAATTGTATATAAATTAATTAAAATGTTAATATGCGAAGCCTAGGTCGTGTGAAAGCAAGAAAAATTAATTAAGCAGTGTCGGTCCCCAAACAAGAAAGGAATTTATTTGAAAAACATATTGAAAAAACCTAAACTTATCGTGTATTTAAGATTAATAAGTATATATCTGTTTTACTTTTTTATAAGGTCAGGAGTGTAACAGACTGTATTGTCTGTAAGATTTCAAGGAATGTTGATGGAAAACAACACTAGAAGGCATTGAAGAATGTTCTGATTTCTTTTTACAAATGCCAGTTATTTGTAAACTAGTAATAAATATAATTGGAAACTGACTCTTAATACCATGGTATATTGATTGACTTGAGCTTAACATTATTGTCAATGGAATTTCAGATCACCTAACTTTTTTTTCATGGCTTTCTAGAAAAAATACTCCACACAACAATCTTGCATGATCTGGCTCAATGTATAATCTTTAGACAAAGATGAATACACTATGCATAAAGACTGTGAAAAATGTACTTTTTGACTAATATTCCCATGTATAAGATATTTCAATATTGTGTGTCTATGTGAGGGAAATCAAGTTCAATTCTGTAGGATGAATAGAAATTCCCCATATCATTCTTTGAACTATTTTAATTTACCTAATATGCTAAGTTAAACTACTCAAGGAAAGACATAGAAAGGTTAAAAGCATTTTGAGTTAAAATTATTGATGCATATGAAAACACTGGAGAAAAGGACCACTTGCTCAAGGTCAGTAATTTCTCCTTTTGCCTCATTGTTTCCAATTCTATTCATTAATTGAACTTTGACTTTCCCTATTTTTTTACCTCAACATTGTCAATGTCATCTGCTGCAGGTTTGATGTATGTTGGAAAGGGTTAAATTTAACCCCATTGCCTAATGTAAATGACTTGATGTCTGTGACTTATCTGAATACATTGTCAGAATGGTGTAATTCCTCGAAAATGGACAATATCTTCCTATCAAACAATATCTTCCCTTTGAACCCCTATCTCCTTTGCTGTTATTTAATTTGTAAAACATGAAACACCATCAGTTTATTTGTTAATAAGTACAAGTAACAACAACTGATTATGTGTACATACATGTATACATATGAAGTATCATGTCGTTTGACAATATGGATAGTGAAGGATATGATCATACCTTGAAAATGATCAGCTTCTCAGAGTCACCATTGTTGATCAACTTCAAATTCCTTTTTCTGATTGTTATTGCTCAATTATAAAAGCTTTTGAAAAGGCTACAGGAAGTAAATAACTGTTTTCATAAAATTTAAAATGTTTTCACTAGAAGCCTGGATAATAATGTGATAAGTGTTTAACCCTTTCCCTCATATGGACGCTTTCTGACGCCTTTGCAGCAGGCGGCTTTTTGAAAACATAGTGACAAAAGATGAATTTGCTCAAAATGAGCAATTTCTCCTTTTGCCATAATGTTTTTCACTTTTATTCATAGGTTATCCATTCAATTATAGAGATTTTCCATTTTTTGACAAAATATGTTCATTTAAACTCAGAACTCTTGTTAAACCAGGTGTTTTACCATTAAACTACAGTTTGGGTTTTAACTTTTAGGAGCAATTCATGAAAATATGTGTTATTTCATTACCAGTATGTAAAATAAAGTATAAGAATTTATTTGATACAATCGGGAATGTAGAGTACAATTCTATACTTCAAAGACGAGCTATTGTCGTCACTTGATCGTCGGCAGCGGCGTTGGTTAAGTTTTGCATTTAGGTCACTTTCATGGAAACCATCAAACCGAATACATTGAAATTTGGAAAACTTGTTCATCTAATACCCTTCTTCACATTGTATGCTAAAGATCGTGAGTGTGGCCTGTTCTTTGGGTAAAAAACATCAATTTTGATTTATTTTGGTTGATTTTGAGAATTGGCAATGTTGGTTAAGTTTTGTGTTTAGGTTTCTTACATGGAAACTATCAAACCTATTACTTGGAAAACTTCTTCATCTGTACCCTTCTTCACGTTGTATGCTGATTGAGGCCTGTTTTTTTTGGGTAAAAAATTGGCAGTATTGGTTAAGTTTTGCGTTTAGGTCAGTTATATGAAAACTATCAAGCCTATTACTTTGAATCTTGGAAAACTTGTTCATCTTTTACCCTTCTTCACATAATATGATAAAGATGCTGAACAGGCCTGTTTTTTTGGGGTAAAAAACATCAATTTAGATGCATTTTGGTCGATTTTGAGAATTGGACATAGTTTCTTCATTTTTTAGCTCCACTTGAGCTTATGTCACATCCAATTGTGGTGAATTGTCCTTCATGCTTGCATCTGTGCTTCCATTTTTGTTTGCATCAAACCACTTTTCCTTCCGAACCACTTGGCAAATTGGGATGAAACTTCATAGGAAGCATCCACTGAATGTTCTCTGCTTAATTTCTTCAAATTGTATGGATCCATGCACAATTCTGGTTTCCATGGCATCCGAAAAAAACAAACTTTTAAAATCTTCTCCATCAAAAGTGTCAAAAAATTCTGTAGAAATGTTCTTAGGGTGACCCGTTATTAGATCCCTTAAAGCCATGTTGATTGGTTGAAAAACAAGGCCGCCAGAGGGCTGGGCTATTCTGCCTTATACATGTATGGCTATAGTGAAAACTTAGAAAATCTTCTGCTCCTAAAGTGTCAGGATGATTTTTAATGTAACCATCTCATTTGCCTGTCCATTCACAAGTATCAGCTTAATATGATCTTGACTGATTGTGACAGCCATCCAACTTGAAGATCTTCTTTATCATGTATATGGACTTGGATTTATTATTTCCACATGGTCAATCTTGTTTTAATACTTGAAAAGTATAAGTTGTGTGCGGTCATTATAATATCTAAATATCCATTCCGAATTTGAAGATTTTTTATATAAAATAAATAAACTTTAAAATGATAATATCAGACGAGCATCTCCCAGGTGGTGCTCTTGTTAATGTATAGATTAGACAATTTCACACAGAAAAATGGAATTCACAATATATAACGCAGAAAACAGATACATTTCTCATTTTCTGTGGTATTTCAGATATATCCGAGGACAGAACACTTATGTGAGGTCCCTGGGTGACTTATTACTGACATTAAATATGAACTGCCTTTAAGTTTTTATAATATTGACTTTTTAGTTAAAAAAACCACCACTGATTCTAGTCTTCCTTTCATAATTTTGACAAAGACTTAGGTCATAGACATAGCTGCTTTCCCTGTTAAACTGTACAATGTAAAAACAAATATTTTGAAATTGGCTGTAATTTTGTTTGTTTGCTACATTTACTGCAATATATAGATAAAAGACTTAACGTCAATAAAACTGGACATTCGAGAATATTATGCTATTATTTGAATAGTTGTTTTCTTGAATGCATGTCAACATTTGACAGGAGGGCTTCGGCTTCAAATGTCAAGCTTCAGGGGTACGAAATTACTAGGGTACGAAGTTACTGTATTCCATACAATGACGTCACATTTTGATTTGTTTACATTCCGCTAGTTTATTATTTAAACAAATAGAAAACAAGTGTAATTACACACAAATTATCACATATCAGATTCCTTGTTTTTATTCCTTTATTGAGTAGGTAGATCTATTGTCTTATTTGATTATTCACTATAGTAGTCCTAAGTATATTTTTATGCCCCCCCCCGGAATCTCCGATTCGGGGGGCATATAGTTTTTGGCCTGTCTGTCTGTCTGTCTGTCTGCACGTTGGTCTGCACGTTGGTCTGCACAAAAAAAACTTTAACCTTGACCACTACTTTTGAACCATAACAGGTACGGCTACCATATTTCACATGTGTATTCCTTGTGACATGACCTTTCTGTCAGTACCAAAATTTTTGACCTTGCGACCTTGACCTTTGACCTAGATGTAGTTTTTGGCCTGTCTGCACGAAAAAAACTTTAACCTTGACCACTACTTTTGAACCATAACAGGTACGGCTACCATATTTCACATGTGTATTCCTTGTGACATTACCTTTTTGTCAGTACCAAAATGTTTGACCTTGCGACCTTGACCTTTGACCTAGATGTTGCCATTCTCGAAAAAAACTTTAACCTTGGCCATTACTTTTGAACCATAACAGGTACGGCTACCATATTTCACATGTGTATTCCTTGTGACATGACCTTTCTGTCAGTACCAACATTTTTGACCTTGCGGCCTTGACCTTTGACCTAGATGTAGTTTTTGGCCTGTCTGCACGAAAAAAACTTTAACCTTGACCACTACTTTTGAACCATAACTGGTACGGCTACCATATTTCACATGTGTATTTCTTGTGACATTACCTTTCTGTCAGTACCAACATTTTTGACCTTGCGACCTTGACCACCTTTGACCTAGATGTTGCCATTCTCGAAAAAAACTTTAACCTTGGCCATTACTTTTGAACCATAACAGGTACGGCTACCATATTTCACATGTGTATTCCTTGTGACATGACCTTTCTGTCAGTACCAACATTTTTGACTTTGCGACCTTGACCTTTGACCTAGATGTTGCCATTCTCGAAAAAAACTTTAACCTTGGCCATTACTTTTGAACCATAACAGATACGGCTACCATATTTCACATGTGTATTCCTTGTGACATGACCTTTCTGTCAGTACCAACATTTTTGACCTTGCGACCTTGACCTTTGACCTAGATGTTGCCATTCTCAATTTTTTTTTTAACCTTCCCCACTACTTTTGAACCATAACGGGTAAGGCTACCATATTTCACATGTGTATACCTTGTGACATGACCTTTCTGTCAGTACCAACATTTTTCACCTTGCGACATGACCTTTGACCTAGATGTTGCCATTCTCGAAAAAAAACTTTAACCTTGACCACTACTTTTGAACCATAACAGGTACGGCTACCATATTTCACATGTGTATTCCTTGTGACATGACCTTTCTGTCAGTACCAACATTTTTGACCTGGCGACCTTGACCTTTGACCTAGATGTTGCCATTGGGGGGCATCAGTGTTTCACAAACACATCTTGTTTTTTGTAATTTACTAATAAAAATAAAGGAATATTGTGTCTGCGGATTCACCGGTTACGAAATTAATAGGTTACGAAGTTACTTATTAAGTCCAGTAATAGCCGGAATCAATATGGCTGAAAAAAAGTCTTATGGAGTTGAGATTTGATATGTGAAAACAGTAAGATTGTATTAAATTCCCTTTTTGTTTTATCTCTTATGATGTCTTCTTACGGGTAACCTATAGGTGTGCTTCGCATAACCCTTTCCCTCATACGACAATTCTGCAGCAGACGACTTTGAACGTATTTAGTCAAAACATAGAAAATCCATAATTGAATGGATAACCTATGACTAAAAGTGGAAAACATTGCACGTTTTGTGCAATTTCTTCTTTTGTTACTATGTTTTCAAATAGCCGTCTGCTGCAGAGGCGTCAGAAAGCGTCTATATGAGGGAAAGGGTTAAAGGTCATAACCCAAATATAGAGGTTACAAGATCACTAGGTTACGAAATCACAGGCTCCCGTTGAAGGAGTGGACCTAGTTTCAGTATTTCCGAGTACAGAAACCTGTTCCAGAGTGGGCTATGTTGCCAAAGTCATAAAATATAACAAATTGTTAGTTATCTTTAGGGACATCACTTCACTCGCTGTTGACTATAGCCATGAAAGATAGTAGATTACAAGATGAATGTTTGACGCAAAGCATCAAAGAGAAGCCTCAATCAAAAGAACATTTAAATCCACAAACATTAAAACAATTTAAACTGTAGACGGAAATATGCTGATATATTTATCCTTTTGAATACTGTTGTATACTTCAAATTACTCCCCTTTAAGCAATACCAGGAATTTTACCTTGTGATTCGTATGAATAAGATTGACAAACATTGAAACAAGCATACTGCGACGATGGTTCTCTCTTGTCTCTACTCTCACGAAACCGCACAAATAATGAAACAAGCAATCGAGTTGTCAGAGAACAGTGTCAAATTCACTTGAATATTTCTTCTCCTCGTGTAAAAGTACGGGAAACGGAAGTTGTAATGGCTATGTGAAGTGCTCTCTGGTTGTTCGATATTTGGTCGTGTCTGAATTTTTAGCCAATCAGCGATCAGGTAATAGGAAACCATTTCTTTTTGTGTTGATATTTTTAGTTTTGACATGTCTGTTTTCCGCGGAAATAGTACCCCTTACGGCAACTCAAATATTAAGAAAACGAAGAGACGGATCAAAAATCGGGACGATCATTCGATGAAGCAACTGATGGGCTACACAACGCACACCAAGTGGTTTCTAAATTCGAAAAACTGTGGGAGGAGAAAAGAAAAAGCGGTTTTCGTCCATTTCCATAGCAACGGTGGTTTCTATGGCAACCATACTACAAAAGGAACAACTAGAGCCTTGACCTTTCATCCCTACCAAGTTTGGTCGAAATCCGTTGAATAGTTTTGGCGCTACGCTTGCCACAAACAAACAAACATTTTACAAACAAACGGACAGAAACGAAGACCGACTTTAACGGTCTCTAGAAGAGAGAACCAATTATATGAATGAAAACTATTAGTAACAACATCAAAATTAAATTTAAGCAAAGATAAATGTGTACACATTTCATTAATTGTTTATAGATACCCTAATGTATAGGTATGAATATAAAATTTATAAGACGGCAAAATTGATCTTGAAACAGATATATCTGTGGTTTATAAATGTTCATGTTTGCACTTTGTGATGACACTTGTTAAAATGAAAATCTATAGTGGGAAACGGTTAGCTGTTGAACATGTATTTAAATGTTTAACTCTGTTCAATATTTGTATTCCATTTAAATTGTCATACATGGATATGTGTATGCTGTTGCTTTGAAACTTCACACACTTATTCAGGGTCATTAGGTGACCTTGTATGTCAAGTTCCATAACTCTGGAATGGATTTTTACTGAATTGTGCTCCTTTTTGGACTTATGAATTTTGGTCGAACCTTTGTATGCAAGGCCTTTTCTCAGACACTGTGTATGCTGTTGCTTTGAAACTTCACACACTTATTCAGGGTCATTAGGTGACCTTGTATGTCAAGTCCCATAACTCTGGAATGGATTTTTACTGAATTGTGCCCCTTTTTGGACTTAGAATTTTGGTCAAACCTTTTCGTGCAAGGCCTTTTCTCAGACACTGTGTAAGCTGTTGCTTTGAAACTTCACACACTTATTCAGGGTCATTATATGACCCTGTATATCAAGTCCCATAACTATGTAACATAATTATTATAGTTTTACGGGCAGGCGGGCGGCTTCCAGTATGTTGTCAGCTAAATTACTTGAGAAGCCTTTGGCCTATCATCACCAAATTTAGTCAGAATGTGTATTGGCATAATATCTTGGACAAGTTCGATAACTAGCCATATTGCTTAAGTCAATCAAGAGTTATCACCCTTTAATTATAGAAATTACCTAAAATTGGTCTTGTCAGCTTAATAACTTTAGAAGCCTTTGTCCCATCATCACCAAATTTGGTTAGAAAGTGTACTGTCTTTATATCTCGGACAAGTTTGATAACTAGCCATATCGCTTTAGTCAATCAAGAGTTATCACCCTTAATTATAGAAATTACCTCAAATTGGTCTTGTCAGCTAAATAACTTAAGAAGCCTTTGTCCAATCATCACCAAATGTTATCAGAATGTTATGGGCATAGTATCTCTAACAAGTTCTACATCCAGCCATATTGCTTGAGTGACTAGAGTAAACGCCCTTTAATGACAGAAATTACCAAATTTGGTTAGAATGTGTATTGGCATAATATCTTAGACAAGTTCGATAACTAGTCATATCGCTTTAGTCAATCAAGAGTTATTGCCTTTTAATTATAGCAATTACCTAAAATTTATTTTGTCTGCTCAATAACTTGAGAAGCCTTTCTCCAATCACCACTTAATTTAGTCAAAATGTGCATTGACATAATATCTCAGACAAGTTCTATAACCAGCCATATCGCGGTGGTCAATCGAGAGTTATTGCCCTTTAAATATAGAAATTACCTCAAATAGGTATTGTCTGATCAATAACTTTAGAAGCCTTTATCCAATCATCACCAAATTTAGTCAGAATATTATGGGCATAGTATCTCGAACAAGTTCTACATCCAGCCATATTGCTTGAGTGACTCTAGAGTAATCGCCCTTTAATGACAGAAATTACCTAAAATCTGTCTTGTACGATCAATCACTTTAAAAGCCTTGTCCTGTCGCCACTTAATTTGGTCAGAATGTGTATTGGCAAACTATCTCGGACAAGTTCGATTACCAGCCATATCACTTCATTCACTGGAGAGTTATTGCCGTTTAATTATAGAAATTGCCTCTAATTGGTCTTGTCCCATCAATTAATTTTGAAGCTTGTATCCAATCATCACCAAATTAGTCAGAAATTGTATGGGCATAATATCTTGGACAAGTTCTATAATCAGCCATATATATCGCTTGAGTCACATTCACTCATTGTATTTGATCATCACCAATTTAGACAATATGTTGATGGGCAGAATATCTTGGTCAGGTTTGATAACTAACCACGTTATCTTAGTCACTTCACACTTATATCCCTCGAAATGGACAAAACTATATCAACAGTGTCCGCTCTCTAATTTTGCTTAACGTACAACCAATTATCACTATACTTGGTCTCGTAAAAAGAGGACGGGCGTATTTTGTGACATTTGGCGCTCTTTTTAGAATAAAATTGGTTATGAAAGGGATTCATTTCAAAGAATTAAAATTGATATGGTTGGTATGTTTTACTGCGCTGCCTTTTTTAGATCACTAGAGCCAAAGCCTCAAGGTGAGCTATTCTGATCACTTTGTGTCCGTCGTCCGTCGTTAACTTTTAGCTTTAAACGTCATCTCCTCCTGAACCACAGGACCAATTTCATCCAAACTTCACAGGAATGTTTCTTTGGTGGCCCTCTTTCAAAATTGTTCAAAGATTTAAATTCCATGGAGAACTTTGGTTGCTGCGGCATCAGAAAGGGGGCAAAATGTCCAAACTTTAAAAATCTTCTCTGAATCTGCATGTCAGATTCCAATAAAGTTTAGTAGAAATGTTCCTTTGGCGACCCTCCACAAAGATTGTTCAAGGCATACTGTTTGGTTGAAAAACATGGCAGTCAGGAGGGCATCAGAAAAGGGGCAAAATGAAAAAAATTGGAAATTCCATTTTTTAGCTCTACTGGCCAAAGGCCAGAAGGGCTTATGTCGTGGTTATTTGTCTGTCGTGCGTGCATGCGTTCGTGCGTCCGTCCGTCCATGCGGCCGTAAACAATTTCTTGTAACCACGATACAGTCTTCACTTTTGATTGTATCTCAACCAAACTTATACAGTAGTTAGATATCCATGAGAGCTCGGTTCCTTTCGAAAACCAGCCATAGATCCGCCCATGCATGACTGGATTATGGCCCTTGAAATGGTCAAAATTGCTATGAAAGAGCTTGTTAACACGATACAGTCATCACTTTTGATTGTATCTCAACCAAACTTATACAGTAGTTAGATATCCATGAGAGCTCGGTTCCTTTTGAAAACCAGCCAGATCTGCCCATTCATGACTGGATTATGGCCCTTGAAATGGTCAAAATTGCTATAATAGAGCTTGTTAACACGATACAGTCTTTATTTTTAGCTCACCTGAGCTTTGCTCAAGGTGAGTTATTGTGATCGCCTTTTGTCCGGCGTCCGTCGTGCGTCAACTTCTTCTCCTCAGTAACCAGTGGGTCAATTTGGATGAAACTTCACAGAAAGCATCCTCTCAATAACCTCACCAGAATTCCTTCAAATTTTTGGGATCCATGCAAAATTCTGGTTTCCATGGCATCGAAACTGAAAAAACTTCAAAATTCTTCTTCTCCCAAATTGGTTGGCAGATTTTCAAATAATTTTGTAGAAATGTTCCTTAGATGACCCTCTATCAGATTCCTTCAAGCCGTGTTGATTGGTCGAAAAACATGGCCGCCAGGGGGGGGGCGGGGCTTTTTTGCCTTATATGGCTATAGTGAAAACTTAAAAAATCTTCTCCTCCGAAAGTGTAAGGCCGATTTTCAAATAATTTTGTAGAAATGTTCCTTGGGTGACCCTCTATCAGATTCCTTCAAGCCATGTTGATTGGTCGAAAAACATGGCCGCCAAGGGGGGGGCGGGGCTATTTTGCTTTATATGGCTATAGTGCAAACTTAAAAAATCTTCTCCTCCAAAAGTGTCAGGCCGATTTTCAAATAATTTTGTAGAAATATTCCTTGGATGACCCACTTTCAGATTCCTTCAAGCCATGTTGATTGGTCAAAAAACATGGCCGCCAGTAGGCAGGGCTATTTTGCATTATATGGCTATAGTGAAAACAATCTTCTCCTCCAAAAGTATCTGGCCGATTTTCAAATAATTTTGTAGAAATGTTTCTAGGGTGACCCTCTATCAGATTCCTTCAAGCCAAGTTGATTGGTCTGAAACTATGGCTGCCAGGGGGCGAGGCTTATATAGCTAAAGTGAAAATAAAATAAAAAATCAGGTGAGCGATTCAAGGGCCATCATGGCCCTCTTGTTTATTGTATCTCAACCAAACTAATACAGTAGTTAGATATCCATGAGAGCTTGATTCCTTTCGAAAACAAGCCAGATCCGCACCATGCATGACTGAATTATGGCCCTTGAAATTGTCAAAATTGCTATAATAGGGCTGGTTAACATGATACAGTCCTTATTTTTGATTGTATCTCAATCAAACTTATACAGTAGTTAGATATCCATGAGAGTTTGGTTCATTTCTAAAAAACGGCCAGATCTACCTATGCATGGCTGGATTATGGCTCTTGAAATTGTCAAAATTGCTATAATACAGCGTGTGAACACAATAGAGCTTCCATTTACTAACTGATCTTCACCAAACTTAAATGGTATTTGAATATTGATGACATATTGGTTCCTTTTGAAACAAGCCAGATCAATACCAGTAGAGCATAGGCCCTCATGGGCCTCTTGTTTTAAGTCCTTGTCTGATATTAAGAAAAATGAATAGGAATCTTACGTCAGTGATCATCTACTTTATTTGTTCAAGCCGTATTGATTAGTTACAAAATCATAGCAACTTTGCGTCATCACAAAAGGGGTAAATTGAACTTTTAGCTACAAATGACAACTCCTACCATTCCACTCGACCAATTTCAATGTTACTTCACAGGAATGTTCCTTTGATGGTCCTCTTTCAAAATTGTTCAAAGACTTTTTTTACTGCGGCATCAGAAATTGAGAAAAAAACGCAAACTTTAAAAACCTCCATCTCCATAATCCATTTATCAGATTCCAAGATAATTTGGTAGAAATGTTTTTTGAGTGACTCTCTACAAAAACTGTTCAAGCCATATTGATTTCGTTGACAAACAGGGCAGCAAAGCGGCATCAGGAAAGGTGCAAAATGACAAAACTTTTTAATTCCATTCTTATTATATTTCTTGTTGGATTTCAAGATACAAATGGCTTTTACTGATAAACTATTTCTTTAACTGAGTGTCCATTCCTTGCAGTTTCATTTGAACTCTTAATCAAATTTTCACAGATATTTGCAGTTAAATATTTGCATCTAATTTACTATCATTCAGGTGATCGATTTAGGGCCATCTTGGCCCTCTTGTTTAACCCTTTCCCACATACGACAATACTGCAGCAGACGACTTTGAACGTATTTTGTCAAAACATAGCAAATCTCTATAATTGAATGGATAACCTGTGACTGAAAGTGGAAAACATTGTGACAAAAGGAGAAATTGCACGTTTTGTGCAATTTCTTCTTTTGTCACTATGTTTTCAAAAAGCTGTCTGCTGCAGAGGCGTCAGAAAGCGTCTGTATGAGGGAAAGGGTTAAACACCCAAACCTTTACCATATGATAACTCTGCAGCAGACATCTTTGAAAACTTGTAGGCAAATAATGGAAAATCTCTATAAATGTTATTTGTTATTTTTTTTTTATAAAGTTGAAAATAGTATGGCAAATTCTGAAATAGCTTATTATGAACAATTTCTTCCTTAGTCACAATTTTTTCAAAAGTTTTCTGTAAGCACTTCAAAATGCATCTGCATATGAGAAAGGGTGAAATTGGAGATTTTGTAATGCAACTGAATACAAGTTGTATTGATGATTATTCATGATTTGTTGTTATAGGGACAGATGACCAATCCGTTCAGATGAACACTGTTTGGGACAGTGAAGCAGTGACCGGGTGGATTAATGAGAGTGAGGCTGTGGCTGTCAGGATCCTAAGTTCAAGGTGACTTCCTTACTCATATACCTGATATAGATGGGTTTACAATTGAGTTTAAACCCTTTCCCACATGCAACTAATTTAAAGCAGATGACTTTGAAAACATCTGGGCAAAAATACAAGTGTAAGTACAGAAAATCATTGAAATCACTTTTGCAAAAGAGAAGAAATTACTCATCATGAGCAATTTCTTCTTTTGTCTCAATATTTTCAGTCACTGCTGCAGAGGCATCAGAAAGTGTCTGTATGTGGGAAAGGGTTACAAACACATTGCTTATGAAGCAAGTTTTTACAATTTATTAAAACTCTATTTCTGCTTCTATGGGATTGAATGACCCTGTTTGCACCAGTGTTATATACAGTCATAGATCTTTATTCTTAATTAAATTATACATAATTTGTATTTTCTAAATCTGTAAACAAGTAACAACTTTAGATGACAACAATCCATAATATTGTCCTGCAACAGCTCTTGTTGATCAATAATATTTTTTTCAAATAAGTCTGTAGAATGATGCATTGCTTGATCTACAGATGACTTTTAACCATTTCCAAGATTCAATAAATCTGCAGCAGACACCTTTGAAAACACCTACGCAACATCTTTAAATTAAAGTACAATAATTCAATAGAGTGGGAAACATTGTGGCAAAAGGAGAAAATGCTCAATATTGGCATTTTTTCTGTTTGCCACAATGTTTTCAAAAGTTATTTGCTGCGAATTGCTCTATGTGGGAGAGAGTTAAAACCTTGACATTGATAAACATGTCAATAAATTGTCTTTTGTGGAAGACAGTGGTGCAGGGTAGAGCGGCGGCCTCTCGTATCAAAGGTCCCTGGTTCGAGTCCCGTGATGAGCGGGTCCTGACTTTGGGATTTGTCCACACAAACGGCGCGAGTACTGGTTAAGTATCCAGGAAGCAGACATCGAGAGTGATTAATCTAAGCCAAAGGCTTGTTTCGCAATCGATGTAAAATAAATAAGTTTAAACTAAACTAAATAAATTGTGCGAAAATGAGGATCTTTTGATAGAGAGCATTATCTCCTTTTTCTCCCAATATTGTTTTATTTTTTGTGAGAGCAATTAATTTGTTTACATTTTCCTCTCCATCAATGAGATGTTCTCAATTTTGAAGGGGCTTATTATATTAACCCTTTCCCACATACATCATATCTGCAGCAGATGACTTTTAAAACAATAGAGCCAAGCTATAGAAAAGGCTAACATTGGAAATTTGATTATCGAAAAGAGTTGAAGACATTGTGGCAAAAAAGGAAATTGCTTGATTTTAGCAATTTCTCCTTTTGTCACCATGTTTTCAAAAGTCGTCTGCTGCAGAGGTGTCAGAAAGCGTCTATAGGTGGGGAAGGATTAAAGATATCCTATTTGGTAATACATGTTTATTATATTGTCTTATATTTCAGTGAAGAATGTAAATTTTTCTCTCAAATCTGTATCCTTTTTCAATAATACTATTATAGCAACGACCCAAGGGAGAGTCAAAATGAGGCTGTAGAACACAGGTGGTTACTTAATACAAGTTAAACAAGAGAAAGTTGATGCAACGCATCAATGTCGCCGGAAATTCATACTGCAGTTATGCATAACACTTACATTATAGTAGTTGAAAAAACAGTTATCAACTGAGGGGCATATTGGAACATCAGGGCTGGGGTCAAGTTAAAATGTATCATAAATTGCATTTTTTGTCAACAAAGTGAATGGCCTTCATTGAAATATAATTGAAGCCATTCATTGTTTATGCTCAATCTCCATTCTAAGGTAGGTTGACCGTACACACAGCCAACTAATTATTTATCATAAACAGGAAATGAGTAAATAATGTTGTACGAAAGACCCGATTCGTTTCTTCTTCACATAAGTGTCATTCTTTACAGGCAGAGAGGGTTCATTCAAAGTAATTTTTATATTAAAAACAGTTTTATCTCAGTTTGTTCTTTTCTTCTTTTGTTTCGAACCAAATAAACATTTTGAATCGCCTATAATTAAATAGTTGTAAGTGAGTGTAAAGAACATCTCTCTGCAAAGGAGATTTATCTACGCAGTCGGTATTCGGTAGTCACTTGATCAACATATTTAGCTTAGAAACAGTTCATATTTTAGATATACATGGATAAACATTATTAAATGCATTCTTCACAAATCAAGACATCTCTTTGAACATGAAAATAACATTCAGTAAGTTAAAATTGCTATTAAAAGGAGAATTCGACGTGATTTTTATCTCGATATTGACACATAACAGTCTGCTGCAAGTCTAGTAGTATTTGTCTTCGTAAATAAAAATAAAAAAATAAATGCGAGTCAAAATAAAGAAACTGCAAATACTTAAAACATCGGAATATTTATTTAATTTTAGATGTGTCATAATTCTTAACTAGCTATTAGATCCAGTTGTGTGTGTGCCTTCAACATATTGTATTGGAGACCGTGGAATGCCGTTGGAGGTTATTGGTGGACAAATGTCAGCTGAGGATTTTATAAATAAACTGAAAACTGCCCAAAAGGTAACTAAACCCTTTCCCACACACAACAAATCTGCAGCAGACGACTTTAAACATTTCTACTAAAAAGATGAAAAATTTCTTTAACCCTTTCCCTCATACGACTATTCTGCAGCAGACGACTTTGAACATATTTTGTCAAAAAATAGAAAATCTCTATAATTGAATGTATAACCTATGGCTAAAAGTGGAAAACATTGTGGCAAAAGGAGAAATTGCTCGTTTAGAGCAATTTCTTCTTTTGTCACTATGTTTTCAAAAGCTGTCTGCTGCAGAGGCTTCAGAAAGCGTCTATATGAGGGAAAGGGTAAACTGTAGGTTTAATTACTATAAGAAGTTGAAAAAATTGTGGCAAAAGGAGAAATTGCTCATTTTGAGCTATTTCTCCTTTTGTCACAAATTTTTCAAAAGTCGTCTGCTGCAGGTGTGTCAAAATGTGTCTACGGTGGGAAAGAGTTAAATTCATATATCCAGTACTTCAGATAACTTACTTCCCAAGCTTCAGTATGCAGAGGTCTAGATAAGGGGCTTTTTTTCATGTTCTAAAATCCTTATTTGACCCTCTAACCCTACATTGTGGGTGCTCAAAAGAATCCCCTTGATGATACCTTTTGGATGGATAATAACCCTTTCCCACATGCAACAAATCTGCAGCAGATGACTTTGAAAACATATATACAAAATCTTGAAAAATCTCCATAAATGAGAGTTAAATTGTTAAAAAGAGATGAAAACATTGTGACCAAAAGAGAAATTTCTTCTTTTGCCACAATGTTTTCAAAAGTCGTCTGCTGCAGAGGTGTCTACAAGAGGGAAAGGGTTAAGAAAGGTATTGTGGGGAACAAGCTGTACAATCCTCCTTATCTCAACATCTGAGGATGCCCACCTACATGGATCCCATTTGGCCCTTTACTGTAAAAGAAATACTGCTGATTTCAATCTGAATGACTATTATAACCCTTTCCCACATATAACAAATCTGCAGTTGATGACTTTGAATGCAAAACTATGAAATCTCTTTAAATGAAAGTATAGTTATTGAATAGAGATGAAAACATTGTGGCAAACAGTGAAAATGCTTGCCATGAGGAATTCCTCCTTAATAGATAAGAAATTGCTCCTTTGTTTAACCCTTTTCCACATACAACAAATCTGCAGCAGACAACTTTGAACACATCTGGACAGAAATAAGAAAAATCTGTGTAAGCAAAAGTATAATTATTGATTAAAGTTGAAAACTCTGTGACATTATTATCAATGTTTTCAAAAGTCCTCTACTGCAGAAGTGTTAGAAAGTGCCTGTATGTATGAGGGAAAGCGATAAGTGTTTTAGATGCCATATGCTGTAGAAACGTCTCGAGTTGTCTGTATGAGGGAAAGCGATAAGTGTTTTAGATGCCATATGCTGTAGAAACGTCTAGAGTTGTCTGAATGATGTAAACATTTCATGGTTAACATTTTATCTTTTGTTTTTTACCAGACACATGAAACTCGAAAACAGAATGAAGGTACTTCTAGTACCTCTACAGCTTCCCCAAGCTCTCCTGCAGAAAGCATGGGTGTGTCAGAATCTCTTCCAGTGCAGGAAACCCGTTCATCTAAGTCAACGGAGGTGCCAGGTTCAGGACAGGCTGGGGCCAGTGGTGATCCGACTTCTGCCCTTGCAAAACTTGAAAGGTGCGTTTCCTAATGATGTGGATTCCTCTTAACCCTTTCCCACATTCAACAAAATTGTAGCAGATGACTTCAAAGATATGGAAAATTAACCATATATGAAAGTATAATTATTAACTAGAGTTGAAAGCATTGTGACAAAAGGAGAAATTGCTCATTATGAGCAATTTATCCTTTTGTTACAATGTTTTCAAAAGTCGCCTGCAGCACCGGCATCAGAAAGCATCTATTTGTGGGAAAGGGTTATTTTGCCTTATATGGCTATAGTGAAAACTTAATAAATCTTCTTCTCCGAAAGTGTCAGGCCGATTTTCAATTAATTTTGTAGAAATGTTCCTTGGGTGACCCTCTATCAGATTCCTTTAAGCCATGTTGATTGGTCAAAAATTATGGCTGCCAGGTGGGGCTATTTTGCCTTATATGGCTATAGTTAAAACTTAAAAGAACTTCTCTATCAGATTACACCAAGCCATGTTGAGCAATCTTAAAATATGGCTGCCAGGGGGGCGGGGCTGTTAGCTTTATGAAGTGAAAACTTTGAGAATCTTCTCCTCCCGAACTATTTGGCCGATTTTCAAAAAAAAATCTTGTGGATGACACTCTACAAGATTCCTTCAAATCATGTTGATTGGTAAAAAAACATGGCCACCAGAGGGTGGGGATGTTTGGAGATTTAATTTTTGCTTAATGGCAGTGGAGCGATACTGGCTCTCTTGGGCCTCTTGGGCCTCTTGTTTAAAATGTTTTTCAAATAATGTATACAGTTTATGCCTGTTCATGAAAAAAAAGGTACACGCAGTATAGTTTCAAGCCAACCTGCTCAGCGATGCAGTCTGTTTTAGATCAACAATTTTTGCAAATTACCTTTTGGAGCTTGTGGTGAATTGTGAAGATTTTTCATCAAACTCGACAGATGCTGATCTGAACCTACACTATTCAACAATGCCAACTTGAAGCTCTTTGTATGGACGGGTTCTTTTGTTCTGTAACATAGATAGGTTTCTTACATACAAGAAATCTGCAGCAAACAACCTCAAGCAAAATATATAGAAAGTCTCTTCAATTCAAAGCATTATTATTAAATATGAGTTGAAAATATTGTGGAAAAGGAGAATTCAATCCATTTGAGCTATTTCTCCTTTCGCCAAAATGTTTTCAAAGGCCCTGTTTTCTACTTTAGTCGTATTTTGATATAGTAAGGATTTCAATAACATGAACAACTGTTAAACCTTACCCACTTGCAGATGCACTTTGATGCATTTATGAAGCAGGCGAAAAACCTTTAGAAAAAAAGGGACTGTTCTTTCACCTAAAGTATGATTGTTCAATAAAGTTGAAATCATTGCGGCAAAAAAGTAATCTACTAGAAAGGTGTCAAAATGTGTGGGAAATGTTAAAAGTTTCCATTTGTCCAGTTTTTAGTTCCACTGGCGCTTATGTTATGGCGAATTGTCCGTCGTACGTGCGTCTGTGCGTACTTACAGAGTACTCTTGTTGGGTAGTGGTTTTTCGTAATTCCCACCCACCCTTATAAGACACTTTGATAAGTGTTTTTAGCTCACCTGAGCTTTGCTCAAGGTGAGTTATTGTGATCGCCTTTTGTCCGGCGTCCGTCGTCCGTCGTGCGTCAACTTCTTCTCCTCAGTAACCAGTGGGTCAATTTGGATGAAACTTCACAGAAAGCATCCTCTCATTGACCTCACCAGAATTCCTTCAAATTTTTGGGATCCATGCAAAATTCTGGTTTCCATGGCAACGAAACCGAAAAAACTTCAAAATTCTTCTTCTCCCAAATTGGTTGGCAGATTTTCAAATAATTTTGTAGAAATGTTCCTTGGATGACCCTCTATCAGATTCCTTCAAGCCGTGTTGATTGGTCGAAAAACATGGCCACCAGGGGGGGCGGGGCTATTTTGCCTTGTATGGCTATAGTGAAAACTTAAAAAATCTTCTCCTCCGAAAGTGTAAGGCCGATTTTCAAATAATGTTGTAGAAATGTTTCTTGGGTGACCCTCTATCAGATTCCTTCAAGCCATGTTGATTGGTCGAAAAACATGGCCGCCAGGGGGGGCGGAGCTATTTTGCCTTATATGGCTATAGTGCAAACTTAAAAAATCTTCTTCTCCAAAAGTGTCAGACCGATTTTCAAATAATTTTGTAGAAATGTTCCTTGGGTAATCCTCTATCAGATTCCTTCAAGCCATGTTGATTGGTCAAAAAACATGGGCGCCAGGGGGCGGGGCTATTTTGCCTTATATGGCCAAAGTGAAAACTTAAAAAATCTTCAACATCTTCTCCTCAGTAACCAGTGGGTCAATTGGGATGAAACTTCACAGAAAGCATCCTCTCATTGACCTCACCAGAATTCCTTCAAATTTTTGGGATCCATGCAAAATTCTGGTTTCCATGGCAACGAAACCGAAAAAACTTCAAAATTCTTCTTCTCCTAAATTGGTGGGCAGATTTTCAAATAATTTTGTAGAAATGTTTCTTAAGTGACCCTCTATCAGATTCCTTCAAGCCATGTTGATTGGTTGAAAAACATGGCCGCCATGGGGGGGGGGGGGGGGGGGGGGCTATTTTGCCTTATATGGCTATAGTGCAAACTTAAAAAATCTTCTTCTCCAAAAGTGTCGGCCCGATTTTCAAATAATTTTGTAGAAATGTTCCTTGGATGACCCACTTTCAGATTCCTTCAAGCCATGTTGATTGGTCAAAAAACATGGCCGCCAGTAGGCAGGGCTATTTTGCATTATATGGCTATAGTGAAAACTTAAAAAATCTTCTCCTCCAAAAGTATCTGGCCGACTTTCAAATAATTTTGTAGAAATGTTCCTAGGGTGACCCTCTATCAGATTCCTTCAAGCCAAGTTGATTGGTCGGAAACTGGCTGCCAGGGGGCGAGGCTTATATAGCTAAAGTGAAAAAAAAAAAAAAAATCAGGTGAGCGATTCAAGGGCCATCATGGCCCTCTTGTTTTTAGCTCCACTGGCTGAAAGCCAGGTGAGCTTATGTCATGGCGAATTGTCTGTTGTGCGTGCGTGCGTGCGTGCGTGCGTAAACTTTTTCCTTTAAACGACTTCTTCTCCCTAACCACTTGGCCAATTTGGTTGAAACTTCATGGGAAGCATCCTCTCAATGTCCTCTACTAAATTCCTTCAAATGTTTTTGATCCATTCGAAATTATGGTTTCCATGGCAACCAAAAGAAAAAAATAGTGAGAACTTAAAAAATCTTCTTCTCCAAAAGTGTCAGGCCGATTTTTAAATAATTTTGTAGAAATGTTCCTTGGGTGACTCTTTATTAGATTCCTTCAAGAAATGTCGATTGGTTGAAAAACATGGCCGCCAGGGGGGCGGGGCTATTTTGCCTTATATTGCAATAGTGAAAACTTAAAAAATCTTCTTCTCCAAAGTGTTCAGCTGATTTTTAAATAATTTTGTAGAAATGTTCCTTGGGTGACCCTTTATCAGATTCCTTCAAGAAATGTTGATTCGGCGAAAAACATGGCCGCCAGGGGGGCGGGGCTATTTTGCCTTATATAGCTATAGTGAAAACTTAAAAAATCTTCTTCACCGAAAGTGTTCAGCCGATTTTCAAATAATTTTGTAGAAATGTTCATTGGGTGACCCTCTATCAGATTCCTTCAAGCCATGTTGATTGGTCGAAAAACATGGCCGCCAGAGGGCGGGGCTATTTTGCCTTATATGACCATAGTGAAAACTTAAAAAATCTTCTCCTCCGAAAGTGTTCAGCCGATTTTCAAATAATTTTGTAGAAATGTTCATTGGGTGACCCTCTATCAGATTCCTTCAAGCCATGTTGATTGGTCGAAAAACATGGCAGCCAGAGGGCGGGGCTATTTTGCCTTATATGACCATAGTGAAAACTTAAAATATCCTCTCCTCCGAAAGTGTTTGGCTGATATTCAAATAATTTTGTAGAAATGTTCCTAGGCTTACTACCCTCTATCAGATTCCTTCAAGCCATGTTGATTGGTTGAAAAATATGGCTGCCAGGGGGTGGGGCTATTTTGCCTTATATGGCTATAGTGAAAACATAAAATATCCTCTCCTCCGAAAGTGTCAGGCCGATTTTCAAATAATTTTGCAGAAACATTCCTTGCGTGACACTCTACAAGATTCCTTTAAGCCATGGTGGTTGGTAAAAAAATAGCCAGCAGGGGGCAGGGCTGTTTGGAGATTTTATTTTTGCCTTATGGCCGTGGAGCGATACTGGCCCTCTTGGGCCTCTTGTTATATAATTGTCTAATGGGTATCTAATTAGCATATTAATGCTATTTATTCCGTAAAAGGGGGTTAATTACGGAATGAACCATGTGCTTGTTGGGTATACCCAACAAGAGAACATCAAAGGAAAATACCCAACAAACGCCTTTTGGACGTGCGTGCGTCTGTGTGTGCGTTAACTTTTTCCTTTAAACTACTTCTTCTCCCTAATCACTTGGCCAATTTGGTTGAAACTTCCTAGGAAGCATCCTCTCAATGTCCTCTTTTAAATTCCTTCAATCTTTTTTTTATCCATCCATAATTCTGGTTTCCATGGCAACCAAAAGAAAAAAATAGTGAAAACTTAAAAAATCTTCTTCTCCGAAAGTGTCAGGCCAATTTTCAAACAATATTGTAGAAATGTTCCTTGGGTGACCCTTTATTAGATTCCTTCAAGAAATGTTGATTGGGCAAAAAACATGGCCGCCAGGGGGCGGGGCTATTTTGCCTTATATAGCTATAGTGCAAACTTAAAAAAAAACTTCTTCTCCAAAAGTGTTCAGCAGATTTTCAAATAATTTTGTAGAAATGTTCCATGGGTGACACTCTTATCAGATTCCTTCAAGCCATGTTCATTGGTAAAAAAACATGGCCGTCACAGGGCGGGGCTATTTTGCCTTTATGGCTAAAGAGAAAACTTAAAAAATCTTCTCCTCCAAAAGTGTCAGGCCGATTTTCAAATAATTTTGTAGAAATGTTCCTTGGGTGACCCTTTATTAGGTTCCTTCAAGAAATGTTGATTGGTTGAAAAACATGGCTACCAGGGGGCGGGGATATTTTGCCTTATATAGCTATAGTGAAAACTTAAAAAATCTTCTTCTCCGAAAGTGTTCAGCCGATTTTCAAATAATTTTGTAGAAATGTTCATTGGGTGATCCTCTATCAGATTCCTTCAAGCCATGTTGATTGGTCGAAAAACATGGCCGCCATTTTTGCCTTATATGACCATAGTGAAAACATAAAAAATCTTCTCCTCCGAAAGTGTTTGGCTGATATTCAAATAATTTTCTAGAAATGTTCCTAGGCTTACCCTCTATCAGATTCCTTCAAGCCATGTTGATTGGTTGAAAAATATGGCTGCCAGGGGGTGGGGCTATTTTGCCTTATATGGCAATAGTGAAAACTTAAAATATCCTCTCCTCGGGCCGATTTTCAAATAATTTTGCAGAAACATTCCTTGGGTGACACTCTACAAGATTCCTTTAAGCCATGGTGGTTGGTAAAAAAAATAGCCACCAGGGAGCAGGGCTGTTTGGAGATTTGATTTTTGCCTTATGGCCGTGGAGCGATACTGGCCCTCTTGGACCTCTTGTTCTATTTTTCTATCTCAGTTTATGAGTTTATGAGTTAAAACAATTTTAAAGCCATGAGCAGGTTGTAAGTTGACAAAGATAAAAAGCCAATGTTCAGAGAGTTCTTGTTCTCATAGGCAAAATCTATCTTTTGTTTTTAGTTTTAGCATCTTTAGTAGTGTTCAAGAGAGTTCTTGTTCTCATAGGCAAAATTTATCTTGATAAGCTGTTTTGTGAGGAGTCTATGTCTGTCATCTGTCATTGTTCAGAGGACTAGATAATGAGGAGTTAGTTTGTCTTTTACAGCCTTTATTTCTCTTATGACACGACATAGGGTTTGAGTGTTATATAAGGGTTTTGGAATTTGAAATACTCACCTTTTATCCCTTTTCCTCATACGACAATTCTGCAGCATACGACTTCGAACATATTTTGTAAAAAAATAGAAAATCTCTATAATTGAATGGATAAACTGTGACTAAAAGTGGAAAACATTGTGTCAAAAGGAGAAATTGCTCGTTTTGAGCAATTTCTTCTTTTGTCACTATGTTTTAAAAAGCCATCCGCAGCAGAGGCATCAGAAAGCGTCTATATGAGGGAAAGGGTTATAGAGCTTTAATTAATTTTTTGTTTAATTAATTTTTTGTTTAATCAATTACTCATTCAATACCATGACCAAATTACCTGAAACAGAAGTGTGTATTGATTATATTTTACACAGGGCAAAAGAATTGATAGCAAAAAAGCAGGAACAGAAAGCTGAACAAGAATTTGAGGTAACAATATACAATGAGCCTTTGACACATGTCAGCCGCTCTTCAGAGGTTTATACCTTCCACACATACAATAAATCTGCAGCAGGCGACTTTGATAGCATATAGCCAATAGTGTGGACACTTTTAATACAGGAAAATATGATTATTCAATGAAGTTGGACACATTGGGGCAAAAGGAGATATTGCTCATAATTGCTCCAAAATCGTCTGTATGTGGGAAAGAGTTACAAGTTACCGATGATGCGGATCAGAATAGATGCTTTGAAAACAGTGAACATTATTTTTTGTCAGATGTTTTCAAAAATGATTCCAAAATAATCATATCTGGTAAATGGTTTCAGGTCATAAGGATTCTTCAGACACTTCTAGACTAACGTTTCCATTAATAAGCACCTTTAATGTAGCACAATGGTTTGAAACATTTTGAAAATTACAAATGGTCTGAAAGTAAAAGTATGATGTCAATTAGCAATTCAGTCCGGAGTATGACCGATTAACAATTAGTTAGACTGATCAACTTGTAATTAGCAAGCTGCAAACTCTTTTAAAGAAGACCTATACCCCATGTATTATCTTTCAAACCGCATGGAAAAATACGATTACACGATTGTCACAGTTTATTGGACCGATTATCTTGTTTACGTCACAGTAAGTGACTCTCTTAACCCTTTTCCTCATATAGACGCTTTCTGACGCCTCTGCAGCAGATGGCTTTTTGAAAAGATTGTGACAAAAGAAGAAATTGCACAAAACGTTGTCCACTTTTTGTCATAGGTTATCCATTCAACTATTGAGATTTTCTATGTTTTGACAAAATAAGTTCAAAGTCGTCTGCTGCAGAATTGTCGTATGAGGGAAAGGGTTAAAGGGTAACAGAAGACATTGTGTACTAACTAGGATTTGATTGTGTTCTTGGTTATAAAGTGACATATAACATAGGTATTAGTGAGATTTATGAAAACCATTTTTTTTTATACCCCCCGGCAAACAAAGTTTGGGGGGGTATATAGGAATCACCCTGTCTGTCCGTCTGTCTGTCCGTCTGTCTGTCTGTCTGTCTGTCCGTATGTCCACATTTCTTGTAAGCACTACTCCTTATACCCCCCGGCAAACAAAGTTTGGGGGGGTATATAGGAATCACCCTGTCTGTCCGTCTGTCTGTCCGTCTGTCTGTCTGTCTGTCTGTCCGTATGTCCACATTTCTTGTAAGCACTACTCCTCCTAAACGGCTCAATGGATTTGGTTCAAACTTTACATGAAGGTTACACATCATATGTAGATATGCATGAAGGAAGATCACACGCCTCGGACTCTTCCAAGGGGAGATAATTTAACTTAGAGGTTATCTGCGAGGGACTCCTGTGCACATACCTCCACATTTCTTGTAAGCACTACTCCTCCTAAACGGCTCAATGGATTTGGTTCAAATTTTACATGAAGGTTACACATCATATGTAGATATGCATGAAGGAAGATCATACGCCTCGGACTCTTCCAAGGGGAGATAATTCAACTTAGAGGTTATCTGCGAGGGACTCCTGTGCACATACCTCCACATTTCTTGTAAGCACTACTCCTCCTAAACGGCTCAATGGATTTGGTTCAAACTTTACATGAAGGTTACACATCATATGTAGATATGCATGAAGGAAGATCACACGCCTCGGACTCTTCCAAGGGGAGATAATTTAACTTAGAGGTTATCTGCGAGGGACTCCTGTGCACATACCTCCACATTTCTTGTAAGCACTACTCCTCCTAAACGGCTCAATGGATTTGGTTCAAATTTTACATGAAGGTTACACATCATATGTAGATATGCATGAAGGAAGATCATACGCCTCGGACTCTTCCAAGGGGAGATAATTCAACTTAGAGGTTATCTGCGAGGGACTCCTGTTCACATACCTCCACATTTCTTGTAAGCACTACTCCTCCTAAACGGCTCAATGGATTTGGTTCAAACTTTACATGAAGGTTACACATCATATGTAGATATGCATGAAGGAAGATCACACGCCTCGGACTCTTCCAAGGGGAGATAATTTAACTTAGAGGTTATCTGCGAGGGACTCCTGTGCACATACCTCCACATTTCTTGTAAGCACTACTCCTCCTAAACGGCTCAATGGATTTGGTTCAAATTTTACATGAAGGTTACACATCATATGTAGATATGCATGAAGGAAGATCATACGCCTCGGACTCTTCCAAGGGGAGATAATTCAACTTAGAGGTTATCTGCGAGGGACTCCTGTGCACATACCTCCACATTTCTTGTAAGCACTACTCCTCCTAAACGGCTCAATGGATTTGGTTCAAACTTTACATGAAGGTTACACATCATATGTAGATATGCATGAAGGAAGATCACACGCCTCGGACTCTTCCAAGGGGAGATAATTTAACTTAGAGGTTATCTGCGAGGGACTCCTGTGCACATACCTCCACATTTCTTGTAAGCACTACTCCTCCTAAACGGCTCAATGGATTTGGTTCAAACTTTACATGAAGGTTACACATCATATGTAGATATGCATGAAGGAAGATCACACACCTCGGACTCTTCCAAGGGGAGATAATTTAACTTAGAGGTTATCTGCGAGGGACTCCTGTGCACATACCTCCACATTTCTTGTAAGCACTACTCCTCCTAAACGGCTCAATGGATTTGGTTCAAATTTTACATGAAGGTTACACATCATATGTAGATATGCATGAAGGAAGATCATACGCCTCAGACTCTTCCAAGGGGAGATAATTCAACTTAGAGGTTATCTGCGAGGGACTCCTGTGCACATACCTCCACATTTCTTGTAAGCACTACTCCTCCTAAACGGCTCAATGGATTTGGTTCAAACTTTACATGAAGGTTACACATCATATGTAGATATGCATGAAGGAAGATCACACGCCTCGGACTCTTCCAAGGGGAGATAATTTAACTTAGAGGTTATCTGCGAGGGACTCCTGTGCACATACCTCCACATTTCTTGTAAGCACTACTCCTCCTAAACGGCTCAATGGATTTGGTTCAAACTTTACATGAAGGTTACACATCATATGTAGATATGCATGAAGGAAGATCACACGCCTCGGACTCTTCCAAGGGGAGCGGGGGGTATTCTTCAGTGAGCTTTGCTCACAGTATTTCTAGTTAAATTAGTTTTATGATTGAAATCAGTCTGGCTAGTTAAAAATCAGTCCAGACGGCATTTTTTTTGTTTTCGAAGGCCTGCTTCACATCACATTCTTTCTATGAAAATGACTACCTTCCAATATTTACTATTAAATCCATTGCTAGAAATTTAATGATTCTAGTTACAATGACTTTTGCCAACCATCAGAAAGAATGCATGGCCTAGTCAGTGTTCAAGCTGCCCTGGATGAATAACCTTCACTGTTATCAAATAAGAGTTAAATCAAATAACTCGCCATGAAAGTTTCTATTTTTCCAACAATATTTATAAAAGTTTCTTGATAAAGAGGTTTTAAAAGCTGTTTCCAGGAAGGAGACCTATCCAACTTGATCAGTAGATAAGCTAGATATTTCATTGTAGAAAAAGCGTGAAGATGAAATAAGCAGGAGGAAATTAGGAAAAGATTTACATAAACTGAAGCAGGACCAACAAGATATACAAATGAAAGAAATTAAAGATCAACTGAAAAAGGACAAAGAGGAAGAAAAGAAAGCAAAAGAAAAAATACGAGCACAAATAGCCAGGGACAGGTAAATTTATTGTAACCCATTCCAACATACAGCAATTCTGCATCAGACAACTTTGAAAACATTTAGTCAAAAGTAAGTAAACTCTATAAATGAAAGAACAATTATTGAATAAAGTTGAAAACATTGTGAGTAAAAGGCAAAAATGAGCAAGTTTTCCATGTATGTGGGAAAGGGTCAAAGTTTTAGAAATCTATTGCATACTAAGACCCATGTTGTTTGTGTGTCGCCTGTCGGTAAAACAGGACACAAACAGATCAATTCTCCATTCATTTTTAGCTCGACTATTCGAAGAATATGAGAGCTTTACTACTCGCCCCGGCGTCGGCGTCGGCGTCCGGTTAAATAAAAGTTAAAAGTTTTAGGGCAAGTTGGCATTTTCATTCATAAGTATTTGTGCTAGGGCTTTAATATTTGGAATATAGTTACATCTTATACCTTTCTTCACATTGAATGTTAAAGGTACTGAGTGTGACCTTCTTTTTGGGGTAAAAAACATGATTTTCTGTGGTTAAAGTTTTAGGGCAAGTTGGAATTTCTTTTTTCCTTTTTTAGCTCCAGTGGCTGAAAGCCAGTCGAGCTTATGTCATGGCGAATTGTCCGTCGTGCGTGCGTGCGTGCGTGCGTAAACTTTTTCCTTTAAACGACTTCTTCTCCCTAACCACTTGGCCAATTTGGTTGAAACTTCATGGGAAGCATCCTCTCAATGTCCTCTACTAAATTCCTTCAAATTTTTTTGATCCATTCGAAATTCTGGTTTCCATGGCAACCGAAAGAAAAAAATAGTGAGAACTTAAAAAATCTTCTTCTCCAAAAGTGTCAGGCCGATTTTCAAATAATTTTGTAGAAATGTTCCTTGGGTGACTCTTTATTAGATTCCTTCAAGAAATGTTGATTGGTTGAAAAACATGGCCGCCAGGGGGGGCGGGGCTATTTTGCCTTATATTGCAATAGTGAAAACTTAAAAAATCTTCTTCTCCAAAAGTGTTCAGCAGATTTTCAAAAAATTTTGTAGAAATGTTCCATGGGTGACCCTCAATCAGATTCCTTCAAGCCATGTTGATTGGTAAAAAAACATGGCCGTCACAGGGCGGGGCTATTTTGCCTATATGGCTAAAGAGAAAACTTAAAAAATCTTCTCCTCCAAAAGTGTCAGGCCGATTTTCAAATAATTTTGTAGAAATGTTCCTTGGGTGACCCTTTATTAGGTTCCTTCAAGAAATGTTGATTGGTTGAAAAACATGGCCGCCAGGGGGCGGGGCTATTTTGCCTTATATAGCTATAGTGAAAACTTAAAAAATCTTCTTCTCCGAAAGTGTTCAGCCGATTTTCAAATAATTTTGTAGAAATGTTCATTGGGTGACCCTCTATCAGATTCCTTCAAGCCATGTTGATTGATCGAAAAACATGGCAGCCAGAGGGTGGGGCTATTTTGCCTTATATGACCAAAGTGAAAACTTAAAAAATCTTCTCCTCCGAAAGTGTTTGGCTGATATTCAAATAATTTTGTAGAAATATTTCTAGGCTTACCCTCTATCAGATTCCTTCAAGCCATGTTGATTGGTTGAAAAATATGGCTGCCAGGGGGTGGGGTTATTTTGCCTTATATGGCTATAGTAAAAACTTAAAATATCCTCTCCTCCGAAAGTGTCAGGCCGATTTTCAAATAATTTTGCAGAAACATTCCTTGGGTGACACTCTACAAGATTCCTTTAAGCCATGGTGGTTGGTAAAAAATATGGCCACTAGGGGGCAGGGCTGTTTGGAGATTTTATTTTTGCCTTATGGCCGTGGAGCGATACTGGCCCTCTTGGGCCTCTTGTTTTTTTTCTCAATAGTTACTTATGCTAGGGCTTTTATATTTGGAATATAATTACATCTAATACCTGTCTTCATATTGTATGCTGAAGATTCTGAGTGTGACCTTCTTTTTGGGCTAAAAGACGTGGTTAAAGTTTTAGGGCAAGTTGGCATTTTCATTTAATTTTTTAATTTTTCTCAATAAGTATTTGTGCTACGGCTTTAATATTTGGAATGTAGTTACATCTTATACCTTTCTTCACATTGAATGCTGAAGATGCTGAGTGTGACCTTCTTTTTGGGGTAAAAAACATGATTTTGGGTGGTTAAAGTTTTAGGGCAAGTTGGAATTTTCATTTAATTTTTTAATTTTTCTCAATAAGTACTTGTGTTAGGGCTTTCATATTTGGAATATAATTACATCTAATACATTTCTTCATATTGTATGCTGAAGATGCTGAGTGTGACCTTCTTTTTGCGGCAAAAGACATGATTTTGGGTGGTTAAAGTTTTAGGGCATTACTTGTGTTAGGGCTTTCATATTTGGAATATAATTACATATAATACCTTTCTTCACATTGTATGTTGAAGATGCTGAGTGTGACTTTTTGGGAATAAATATCATGATTTTTGTTTGATTTTGAGAATTTTAAATAAAATTCATAATTTTTGGTTACATTCCTTTCTAATTGTGATCATTCATTTATCAAATATAATTCTTCAACATATCAAACGGGTTTTGCATGATGTCAAACATTTGGTAAACCTTTTTTTAAGGTTTTCCTATTTTTAAACTCGGTCAGTTTTAATATTTGCGTTAAAGTTTCATAATTCAAATCACTTCATACTTCACACATTTGTTAAGGACCATCGTACAATTAGGTTAGATAACTCCATTGCATCCTAAATATGGAGTAATGGCCCTTGAATTACTTAGAAAATTTTGCCACAATGTTTTCCACTTTTTGTCATAGGTTATCCATTCATTTATGGAGATTTTCTATGTTTTGACAAAATAAGTTCAAAGTCGTCTGCTGCAGAATTGCCGTATAGGTTTAATAGTACTTGTGCAATATAATGAAATAGTGCTTTATGTGAATAAGCGGCATATAGTCGAGCGCGCTGTCCTCCGACAGCTCTTGTCTGTCTTGTCTTTCCGTCCATATGTAAATGGTCATTGGCAGGTGACATAATTTTGAAATTCTACGAACACTTGATTATACACAGTGTTTGGTTTTAGTAACAACAAATCAAGAAACTGGCTGTAAAAATACTTTCTCATGGAATATGCCCAAAGGCAGATAGAGAAAAAAGGGACTTCAAGTTTGATTGATTTCACCATCCTGCTCAATTACTCATGTTAGTTTCAGTAGGTTTGAATATGTTTTTAAACCTTTCCTAATACAAATAATCTGCAGCCCACGACTTTGAAATACAGAGGCAAAAAAGGAAATATATTTATCCATGAAAGCACAATTATTGAAGAGAGTTGGTAACATTATTGCAAAAGCATCAATTTGTCATCAATAGCAATTTTATGCTCCCCGACATTTTTTAGGACCAGCATATAGTTGCCGCTTCCTCCGTCCATTCAGCAATCTGACCCCTTTTGACCGGGCTATTTTTCAGCAACTACTGACTTGAATTCAATGAAACTTTATGGCAAGCTTCACTAACAAAAAGAGAAGTGCATATTATCAAGATGACTTTACATCGAGTTATTGCACTTTTTAATTTCTATATAATATGACAAGGGAAAAATAATTGGGCTATTTCTCATCATTTCCTGACTTGAATTCAATGAAACTTTATAGTAAGCTTTACTAAAAAGAGGAGATGTGCAAATCATCACCATGTTGTGGTTTGATGATTTTTCATATAAAGTTATTGCCTTTTTAGCTCGACTATTCAAAGAATATGAGAGCTATACTACTCACCCTGGCGTCGGCGTTGGCATCCACGTCACACTTTGGTTAAGGTTTTGCATGCAAGTACTGAAATACTACATGTATTGCATTGAAACTTTCTACAACCCTGCTAAACTATCACACCTATGTAGATTGTCAAGTTAGATAACTCGATCCTGCAAGTTATGGCCCTCTTTGTGTCACCTGCGTAGCATGGTAGGCACTTAGGGATTACTTTTTTTTTTGTCCGGCATCTGTCTGTCCGTCTGTTAGTCTGTCTGTCTGTCACACTTTTTCGTCACACTTTTTCGTCTCGTTTTCAAATAACTTTTTTACAGGATTACATTGAAACTTCTGACAAATGTTTATTAATGTGTGTGATTGGTTCACAAAAGGGGGATAATCCAAATACTTTTATATCAGAGTTATTGTCCCTTTTCTGTGAAAAAATAAAAATTTCTGACAAGGCAGGTGACACACGTGCTCCAGAGAGCACTCCATTCTAGTTTACTTAGAAATTCTGGTTAAAGTTTTGCGTGCAACTAAATTAAGAGTCCATATCTCAGTATTCACTTGATGCATTGCATTGAGACTTTATACAACCCTATCCAACCATCACACCTATGTAGATTATCAAGTTAGATCACTCTATCCTGCATTTTATGCAAGTTATGGCCCTTCTTTTACTTAGAAATTCTGGTTTAAGTTTTGCGTGCAACTAAATTAAGAGTCAATATCTCAGTATTTACTAGATGCATTGCATTGAAACTTTATACAACCCTACCCAACTATCACACTTATCGAGCTATCAAGTATGATAGCTCGATCCTGCATTTTATGCAAGTTATGGCCCTTTTTTTTCTTTGAAATTCTGGTTAAAGTTTTTCGTGCAACTAAACTAAGAGTCCATATCTCTGTATTGACCTGATGCATTGCATTGAAACTTTATACAACCCTACCCAACTATCACATCTGTGTAGATTATCAAGTTAGATAACTCTATCCTGCATTTTATGCAAATAATGGCCCTTTTTTTACTTAGAAATTCTGGTTAAAGTTTTGCGTGCAACTACATTAAGAGATAATATCTTAGTAACTACTTGGTGCATTGCATTGAAACTTTATACAAACCTTCCCAACCATCACACCTATGTAAACAATCAAGTATGATAACTCTATCCAGTATATTTTGAAATATATGGCCCTTTTTAGATCACCTAAGTATGAAGTGCAAGGTGAGCTTTTGTGATCACTCACCGTCCGTCGTTTGCGTCGTCATCGGCGGCGTCTGTTAACAATTTCCTACAAATGACTTCTCCTACTAAACCAATAGACAGATTTCAAAATTATTTCACAGGAATGGTCCTTTTGTGGTCCTCTTTCAAAGTTGTTCAAAGAAATTAATTCCAAGTAGAACTTTGGTTGCTGCGGCATCAGAAAAGGGGAAAATTGCCAAATCTTAAAAAATCTTCCCGTCCAAAAGTACTGGCCTGATTTGAAAATTATTTTGCACAAATGTTCCTTGGGGTACCCTCTACCAAGATTGTTCAAATATTCCCGATCCGTTGAAAAATATGGCCGCCAGGGGGCCGAGCTTATTTTCCTTATATGTGCTAAAACTTTAAAAATCTTCTTGCCCAAAAGTACTGGCCCGATTTAAAAATTATTTTGCACAAATGTTCCTTGGGGCACCCTTTACCAAGATTGTTCAAATATTTCCAATCCGTTGAAAAACATGGCCGCCAGGGGGGGGAGCTTGTTTTCCTTATATGTGCATTGTTAAAACTTTTTGAATTCAATGAAACTTTATTGAAAGCTTCACTAACAAGAGGATATGTGCATATTGTCACCATTCCTGTCTCATCTCTATAACTCACAGAGCATCCATTGGTTCCACCGATTTCTTGTTTCTTTTGCCGTAATGTTTTCAATAGATGACTGAATGTTGCAGAGGCATCTGCTAGTTGGAAACAGTTAAGATTTGCCAACATTTAATTTCAAAACTCCTCCAATATTAGCTTATTTTATAGTAAAAACATATTCCGTATATTTTTAAAGTGACATTAATTTTGTAGGGAGGACAGAGCTTCAAAATATCAGAAAGAAAAACAAGAGAAAGATGTTGCTGCTCAAGACGCTAAAAAGGCTAAACTGGTTGAGGAACAGAAACAAGGTGTAGCAGCCGAGGCTAAGAAAAGGTTTGGAAACTTTTAACGCTTTACCACTTGTAGAAGCATTCTGACGCATCTGCAGCAGACAACTTTGGAAAACACTGTGACAAAAGGAGAAATGACTAAAAACGAGCAATTTCACCTTTTGCCACAATGTTTCCAACATTTTTCAGTAATTATACTTTCATTTATAGAGATTTTTCATGTTTTTGCATGATTGTTTTCAAAATTGTCTGTTGTAGATTTGTTGCATGCTGGAAAGGGTTTAACAAACTGTAGACAGTGAATCCCTATTCCTGACATAGACCCAGATAAGGAGGAGAGAAAACAATATTTCTATAACTATCATACAAAACCATTGGTTGTTGGTACATAAACAGTGAAACAATTCTTTTGAGTAAACAAAGACATAGGGTTTAAGTGTCAAAAAGGATTTTTATTAACATAAAATATGTGCCATTTTATTTTATCTCTGACCTGATGCAGACAACTTTAATTTGGAAACATTAACAATATGGCGAAACAATGCTTAACCACTTTTTGGCCGGACTGCTCTAGCAATTCCGGTCTATAGATTAGCGATGTCCGTCTGTCTGTCTGTCCGTCAACATTTTGGTTAAAGTTTCAGGTTGAGGCAAAATCTCAGCACTGGAAAGGGTTACAAACTTGAAACTTTGCCTGAAGGTAACCAGTAACAAGTTCTATTGATTTCTATGGTTACTTTGACCTTGACATTGGTTTGTTGATTTTCAAGGTCAAATTGCCGACAATCCGGCCTTACCGTCTTCAGCGGTTTCTTGTATTTAATTTGTTATGAAATAGTAGAAGCTTTCATATTGTAGATTATTTTATCATTTACATAAGATGCTTTCATTTCAAAGAATTTTAAAGTTGAATATTATGTAATGGTTTGAAGCAAATTATTTTGGTAAAAAATCTGAAGAGGGCAAATCTTTTACAAATTTTTTATTTTATTGTTTATGAACCAATTTGCGGTTGTAACATATTTCTCTCATATATAGAGGATCTTACATGAGTGCTTATTTGTTATTGTTTTTATGAAACGAGTCGACTGAAATAATACGTCATATTCGTTTCAGTCGACGAGTTTCATAAAAACAATATCAAACTAGAATTGTTTTGACAAAAACATATGTCTCCCCCTCAAATATCTGTCAAAATCTCTCAAAAAATTCCAACCTATAAAGCAGACAAACAAAAATTTGACCAAGTTGGACAGTACTCAATTTTTAATTACTAATGTTTTGTCTTGACCTGGTACAAAGTGGACATGATTTCAAATGGTTTACAGAAACACATATTTTTACTGCAGCTGTAATATTCAAGACTGAAGTATTCTTCAAAACAGTTAACAACTGTTGCTAAACATAAGCAAGCCGTCTTGGAGATATTGAGTGGACAGGAAATGAAGCCTAAAACCTTTGAGCTTCAAGCGTGACCTTGACCTTGAACCGGTATGGTCGAGACGCGGGTTCTGCACGTCGCCTTGATGAGGTGAACATGTGACCCAAGTTTCATGAAAATTCTTTAAGCTGTTTTGGAGATATGGAGCGGCACAAAATAAAGCCTCAAACCTTTGACCTTCAAGCGTGACCTTGACCTTGACCCAGTATGTTCGAGACGCGGGTTCTGCACGTCGCCTTGATGAGGTGAACATGTGACCAAATTTTCATGAAAATCCTTCAAGCCGTCTTGGAGATATTGACTGGACACGAAATAAAGCCTAAAACCTTTGACCTTCAAGCGTGACCTTGACCTTTAACCGGTATGGTGGAGACGCGGGTTCTGCATGTCGCCTTGATGAGGTGAACATGTGACCCAAGTTTCATGAAAATCCTTTAAGGAGATATGGAGCGGACACAAAATAAAGCCTCAAACATTTGACCTTCAAGCGTGACCTTGACCTTGACCCAGTATGGTCGAGACGTGGGTTCTGCACGTCGCCTTGACGAGGTGAACATCTGACCCAAGTTTCATGAAAATCCTTCAAGCCGTCTTGGAGATATTGAGTGGACACGAAATAAAGCCTAAAACCTTTGACCTTCAAGCGTGACCTTGACCTTGAACCGGTATGGTCGAGACGCGGGTTCTGCACGTCGCCTTGATGAGGTGAACATGTGACCCACGTATCATGAAAATCCTTTAAGGAGATATGGAGTGGACACAAAATAAAGCCTCAAACCTTTGACCTTCAAGCGTGACCTTGACCCAGTATGGTCGAGACGCGGGTTCTGCACGTCACCTTGATGAGGTGAACATCTGACCCAAGTTTCATGAAAATACTTCAAACCGTCTTGGAGATATGGAGTTGACACAAAATAAAGCCTCAAACATTTGACCTTCAAACGTGACCTTGACCTTGACCCGGTATGGTCGAGACGCGGGTTATGCACGTCGCCTTGATGAGGTGAACATGTGACCCAAGTTTCATGAAAATCTTTCAAGCCGTCTTGGAGATATGGAGCGGACACGAAATAAAGCCTCAAACCTTTGACCTTCAAGCGTGACCTTGACCTTGACCCTATATTGTCGAGACGCGGGTTCTGCACGTCGCCTTGATGAGGTGAACATGTGACCCAAGTTTCATGAAAATCCTTCAAGCCGTCTGGGAGATATGGAGCGGACACGAAATAAAGCCTCAAACCTTTGACCTTCAAGCGTGACCTTGACCTTGACCCTATATTGTCGAGACGCGGGTTCTGCACGTCGCCTTGATGAGGTGAACATGTGACCCAAGTTTCATGAAAATCCTTCAAGCCGTCTGGGAGATATGGAGCGGACAAGATTTTGGGGACGAACAGACAGACAGACAGACAGACAGACATCAAGGACAAAAACAATATATCTCCCCTGTATACAGGGGGAGACATAATAAGCACGAATGTAAGATTCTATTTATCACATAACACCATAAAAAGATTGTTTTCAATCTTTAAATCAATCTTTCTTCTACCTCATATAAACAGTGACCGAAGTTTACCCCGAAGTTCTAATGCATGCTTCCACTGTAAAAAGTAGTCCCTATCAATAACCTTTTGATTTTATACAAAATTAGCAACAAGGCACTTATAACATTTTTATAACAATATTTTTAATAAATGCCGAAATTCAGAACAATTGTAAACAATATGCTGTCATTTAAAGTGACGTCACATACATGCTGTGAGTCTGCTATTTATGTAACTAGTTACATATGATATTTATGTCACTGCTTCATGTCACTCCTGGAGTGCAAGTTATGTGATAAAATAAAATATTGGCAATAGAAACAATTGCTTAATTCTCCATATTTGCTTTCAGTCACATGAGATATTAACTTTATTTGCCTTCAGTGACGCAAGATATCAATTTTATTTACCTTCAGTCACACAAGATATCAATTTTATTTACCTTCAGTCACACAAGATATCAATTTTATTTACCTTCAGTCACACAAGCTATCAATTTTATTTACCTTCAGTCACACAAGATATCAATTTTATTTACCTTCAGTCACACAAGATATCAATTTCCCCATGATCCTCATAGTACAATACAGTCTGCAACATAATATTGTCCTATGTATTGTATTTATACTTCATCTATAAGGTATTCATGTTTATTGTATTTATACTTCAGTGAGACTGCCCGTATTCAAGTACGACTCCCAGATGGATCATCGTTTACACAAACTTTCGCCTCCACAGAGTCCCTGGAGGCCTTGTATCAAGCTGTATCAGAGGTTGGGTCATTTAATTAACTTGAGATGATTCCTTATATCTTCAGCCTTTCACTGATATAGGTGACTTAAACCTCCCCAACATATGATAAACAAATGTGCAGCAGACAACTTTTAACACATATTGGCAAAAATATGGAAAATCTATGTATATGACAGTATAATTATTATACAGTTGAACACAAATGAAGGAATTACTCATTATGAGCAATATCTCTTTTTACCACAATGTTTTCCAAAGTCGTCTTCTTCAGAAAGTTAATGTATTTGGGTAAGGGTAAAGTTGTACAGCAGACAACATGGTAGGAAAAGGAAAGAAAATGCTTGCATTGGTGATTTCTCATTTTCTCACAATGTTTTCAACTGCATGAAACACTGTTGAAAATGGTGATAAAGGTCAATTTCAGGGTTGTTATGTTCGCTGTCTAGTAACACAAGCAGACCTCCTGTGTTTCTGTACAGTCTGATAAAGTGTGTATTATGTTTAATGTCTAGTAACACAAGCAGACCTCCTGTGTTTCTGTACAGTCTGATAAAGGGTCTATTGTGTTTAATGTCTAGTAACACAAGCAGACCTCCTGTGTTTCTGTACAGTCTGATAAGGATCTGTTATGTTCACCGTCTACTAACACAAGCATCCTGTAACCTTTCCCACACATAAAATATTTGCAGCAAGCAACCTCGAAAAAAACTGCTCATTCTTCTCAGAATCTACACAAGTTGACAGAATGAACTTACAAGATTGTGTAAGAAATATGTGAACATTGGAGATCTAGATTAGATTATGGGGATGCACAGGCTGATCTGGATCTATACTTGTACATTTCTGCATGCACAGACTCATTTTGTCTTCATTGTTTACAGAGAATGGGTGGTGCTGTAACATTATCAACAACATTCCCCAAACGTGTGTTCACTGCAGATGATATGAACAGTAGTTTCATCAATTTACAGCTGGCACCCAGTGCTGTGATCATTGCGATTCCTGTAAGTATGTTTAGAGATAAGCTGTTTTTGTCCCCCGCTTTAGCGAAAGCGCGGGGACTATTATTTCTCATTCGTCAGTCCGTCCGTCAGTCCGTCCGTCAGTCACGCTGTCACAAAAACTTTAACCTTGGTCATAACTTCTGAACCGTAATAGGTACTGCTTTCATATTTCACATGTGTATTCCTTGTGACAACCCCTTTCCATCAATACCAATTTTTTTGACCTTGTGACCTTGACCCTGGCGGGGGACCATAATTCTCTGAATTTGCTTGTTTTAACCCCTTCCCACATACAACAAATCTTCAGCAGACAACTGTGAAAACTATGGAAACTCTCTTTAACCCTTTCCCTCATACGGCACTTCTGCAGCAGACGACTTTGAACAAAATTTGTCAAAAAATAGAAAATCTCAATAATTGAATGGATAACTTATGACAAAAAGTGGAAAACATTGTGGCAAAAGGGGAAATTGCACGTTTTGTGCAATTTCTTCTTTTGTCACTATGTTTTCAAAAAGCCATCTGCTGCAGAGGCGTCAGAAAGCGTCTATATGAGGGAAAGGGTTAAATGAAATAGCAATTCTTGAATAAATTTAAAAAATTGTGGCAAAAGGAAAATCTACTTGTATGAGAAATTTCTCCTTCTAAAGTAGTCTGCCGCTGAGGCGTTAGAAAGCATCTGTATGCGGTAAATGGTTTTCCTTTCACCTAATAAGAAAATTAATTTATTTCATTGTTGTTGGGTGTATTATATTGAAACAAAGTTAGAAGAACATATCATATCTACATATCATGATTATGCTTTCACTTTTCCAGAGAAAACGTTTTTATCCTGGGAAAAGGAGATATTGCTGAAAATAAGCAAATTTTCCTTTTCCAACAATATTTTCAAGTTCATATCAAAATTGTACTTCTTGTTTTCAAGATGTTAACTTTTGGATTTTCCCATCAAATCACGTACACAGTAACTGAAAGTTAGAAACACAGAGAGTGTTTCTTCATAACAATAGTTGTATAGTGTGCAAATGGAGGGCTGAACCCCTGCTTAATGTGAGCCATACTCCAGGAAAACAAACCTTTGATTAGTTATAACAAGTGAAGATCATCATGTAAGATCAACCTGTGCATTCAAACAGTTTGATCTTGTTCTGTACTGTAAGAAAAATTATTAATAAGTCACAGAATGTCTCAAGAAATCATTTGAGCATCATGTATAATAGTATGTTATCTTATTATTATAGAAAAGATCTGGTCGACAAACCTCCGCAGTAGCGGGTTCATCAGCAGGCATAGGAAACATCTTTATTAGAATTTTCTATCCGCTGACGCTGCTCTGGAGTTTCTTTTATTCCCTCTTCTTTGGTGGTGGTGCGGGGAACCAGTCCGACCAACAACAACAACAGTCTAGTCATCAAGATAGCAGTAGTTCTCAGAGTGGTACCAGGTCACAAAGACCCAGCACGTAAGCTCTCTTCTCCACATTAATACAGTTTGAATTTAAGGTTTCCATGGTACAGACATCAAAAGTCACTTAGCAGCAGACACCTGTTGTGATCATTATGGTAAAGGGAAAAAATTGCTCATTTTGGGTAATTTCTTCTTTATCCAAAATGTTTTTAATGTTTTCGAAAAGATGATTCCAGCTTTCCATATATTACTACTTTTGTCTCAGATATTCTAAATGCAGATAACTATTATATCATTATCATATCCAATGAAATGGTTTATTACTAAGCCTGTTTGGCAGATAAGTTGCAAACTGCAATACAGAGAACATATTTATTTTATTATATGTCAATTAAATACGCTTTAGCCTTGTCTGCATATAAGCTATATGATCAGGGTTGTTTTGCCTTCCTTGGAATATACGGATTCACCATTGTCTGTCTTTCAGTCGCACTTTGATTATTGACATGGGTTTCTCAGTGAAGAGATAGAGCCTCCACCTCAGTGTGGGAGGTTGTGAGTTTGATCCCCGATTGCGTCATAAGGTTTTAAAAACGGTTGTAATTGCTCTCTCCTTGGCACCATGGGTTGTGAGGTTAGCATTACGACTGACTGGTTGGTGTCAGGATAAATGGGCCAGTAGTACTGTAACTTACCCAGGACACGCTGTGATATAACTTAAAAATTGTTGAACACGGCATAAAACACCAAACTTTCAATCAATCAATCACTCTTATTTTAACCTTTGCCACATACATCGAATTTGCAGCTGACTACTTTGAAAACATCTTTGTAAAAAACATGGATCGATAAATGGAAGTATGATTATTAAATCAATTTGAAAACATTTTTGCAAAATGACAAATTGCTTGTTTTGGGCAATTTTTCCATCCGTCATAATGTTTTCAAAAGTTGTCTTCTTCCGACGCATCAGATGTATGTGGATAGCAATTAAATGTTATGTCTGTATTTCAAGAATGTATTCTCTCCATTTTACTTATTTTCAAATGGTTTCAAACGCTAGAACAGTGTAGATCCAATCTGGTTGTCAATTTTCTAAGGCAACAATGGAACTGGTATCTAGCTAAGAACAAAAGAATAAAGTGGTATTCTAGTGTATTTTAATAGTTAGTTATGTTGCCATTCTGAAAATTGATTCTCTTATTTTCTTTCAGAGCACACCAGAGACGTCCACAATCAAGTGGTAACACACGAAGAATGACAGATATGAGAGATGACGATGATGATGACAAAACAACCTATAATGGAAATTCTACCCAACAATTGTGATAGGTTACTTTCTTTGTGAGACTTTGATGCAATAATGGTGTCATGATACTATTTCAATGGTGTCACAATGACATCAAAATGATGATGATGACTTGTAGCTTCTTACATTTGACAAGGGTATCATCTGGTCTTACTTTTACACTTACATAGTTATCATGGCTTGATGGAATAGCTGTAAATATGCTAATAAGATTGGATTTTAACACCGGTATTTCTATTGTTTCCTCATCCAAATACTGTACACCTTTTAACTATTGTAAAACATCTTAATAAAAAAGTTGTAAGATTAAGACAATTGCTGGCACAAATTTGATGCAGAGTTGAAGACAATGTAGAAAACGGAGAAGTTGATTGTTGTCAGTTAACCCTTTCCCTCATATAGACGCTTTCTGACGCCTCTGCAGCAGACAGCTTTTTGAAAACATAGTGACAAAAGAAGAAATTGCACAAAACGTGCAATTTCTCCTTTTGCCACAATGTTTTCCATTTTTTGTCATAGGTTATGAATTCAATTATGGAGATTTTCTATTTTTTCGACAAAATACGTTCAAAGTCATCTGCTGCAGAATTGCCGTATGAGGGAAAGGGTCAAGCAATTTGTCCTTTAACCACGATGTTTATTTGTTATCTGTTTCAAGAAATGGTTTAATTAACTGGTTATTAATTTGTCAATTGTATTGTTTTGCCTGTCAGTGGGTCTAAAAGTAATCGTTTTCAGCTTACAGGGATAAAGACTAACATTTTGAGCTTGGTGGCCAACTGGACCACTTACTATAGAATAATGGTGGCCCAGAAAAAAAATTGGTGGCCCAACCTTTTCAATAATACAATTACGCATATTCATATATGATTTTTTTTTATTCATATTATATGTAGCCTACTACAACAAGCAAACATCTATTTTAATACCCCCCTTCCAAGAAGAGGGGGTATATAGGAGTATATGTGGTGGGCTGTCTGTCTCTGTCTGTCTGTTGGTCGGAAGCCATATTTTGTCCGGCCTATTTCTTACAAACCACCGAGTGGAATTCAATACAATTTTACTTGAAACTTCTATCCCAAGAGGAGATGTGCATATCCTAAAGGGGTTACAATTGCATGTTGTTTTACAGAGATAGGGCCCTTTTACTTATTAAGTTTTGGTGTAGGTCAAGGTGCTGTTTAGGGGGTATTTATCATCTTCAGTGATAGTTCTAGTTTTATTTAAATTTATTCAATGCAAAACCAAATGAAGAAAAGTCATTCATGAAAACTGATAAACTATTGTTTTTAAATTGGAAACAGGAATCTAGAGTATCAATCTCAATTCCTGCTTGAAATCATTTTAAATTATGTTCCTGCTAGGATCGGATGTAATGTTGAAATATAAATCGTACACTGCCCTGTTTCAGTGACTGACCTAAATCGGTGACCTTGTTATTTTTCATTTTCTAGCCTAGTACTGGTTTGTTTACCCAGGGATCATGAATAAGTGAACTGTCGCCGTGATATAAATGAAATTTTGTTGAAAGCGGCGTAAAACCCTAATAAATAAATTAATTAAGTGCAAGACATCCATTTCTTCTATCTCCGTTGTGAATACAACTTGGGAAACCCAAAATATACCATCGTATTTGCGATATATGTAAATTAAAACTAATTTTAGAATTCCGAAAGCCCAAATGTATACAGTAAACGTCATCAATATTGGGGCCGTTGAATATGCATGCCCATGAGTCGATTGTAATCTTCCGCTAATATTGCAAAACTGAAAGTATATATATACTCCCAGCCACTCGGTAAATTTCGAAAAATCATTGCAATAACAGCGATTTGTCAAAGAAACAACCCTGTAAAAGATCGACAATTAGAAATGCGTTTTAATCGGCCCAAAATTTTCACTCGCAAAAATATGCTGGTTCCTGAAATCTCACCTTGCAATTTGAAATTTGCACTCGCGAGTTTGCAAGCTTAAATTCGAACCCTGTAAAACAATCTTTTCTTTTTGGGTCCGCTAACCCAGTCGAGAAAACGCCGCATTGTAAGTTTTGTTAAATTTTACTGTGCGCAGACATTTTGAAAAAGCTGACGTAATACTTATAAATAATCTGGTCTGTTTGGGATATTTTCCGTATCTATTTATAGATTACAGGTACCCAATTTCGTTTACGCTGTAGAATAAATCCGATAACCGTCGCTCATTTATCGCCTAGAGGGGTCCTAATATTGACAATTGTATTTGGAATCTCTCAATCTTCCATGTTTTGTTCGCCGATGAAACAAGTTAAACAAAAAAGGGGCTATTTTGGATCTGGCAATGAGAAAAAAGACAATTTCTCTAACAGTTGATAAACTTCATCAGTTTTTGATGATTCCACCAACAACAAAAATAACATGGGGTCTAGAGTATAGAAAATGCAATATTTAAGGTCGCCGGCTGGACGACGATTTTGAAATCGTAGGTGGTCCAGCCGAATATTTAGTCGCAATGGGCGACTGGGCGACCGCTAATTTTACTCCCTGAGCTTATAAACTTTTCTCTTTACCTGGTATAGACAACTGTTTGAAACATTGGGATGGGGTGGGCTCCTTCATAAAGGTAACAAAATCAGATGACTGGTTCAACATAGACAAGATATTTTTCAAACATCTTTTTAAATCTGAATGTAGCTTTATACAATTCCAACATGTGATATTAGAAATAGTATGAAAATGTTACATGAAGTTCGAAATTCATTAAGTTGTCCATTTAGAACATTTAAAATGAAATATAGGAATACTAAGCTTGGACATTTTGGACCCAATTAGTTTCAGGTCAACACATATTTATTTACTGTCCGACTTAAATCTTCACTGCTTGCCAATTAGATGTATGTTAGGAATTTGACACAAAATTGGAAAATCTACACTCATGACTTAACAACCGGTAAAGATCCAGATCTGCCTGAGCCTGTATGTAGTCTGATCAGGATCTTCCCTGATGCACTTGCAAACACAAACTTACAGGGAATTATTTTGCCCTAATCTACCATTTGAAAAATGATTTTACTATAAATCATGAATAATTTTGAAACTTCAACAGGTTGTTTTGTTTTTTATATGATTTGGCTCAAAATTACATAGACAATGAGTGTGTTTTTTAGAGATAAAATAGAGAAATGTTTTCAATGAAAGAGCAACAAAAACAAATATTTTCAATAATATTTATTTTATGCCGTTAAACAGTGAAAAGTATCACTAATACAACTTGCTGTTTGAAACAGTGAGTTCATTAGGCTATTCACTGTGATTTCTCAGCAATACACAGAAATGTATGAAATATGTTCTTGTATTTTTTGAGTGATGTTGCAATGCAAGGTTAAGAAAGAGTGATTAGTTTATCGTAATATTTATTCAGCATGTAAAATTCCATTAAAATTCTAAATATTTAAGAAATTGTACATTTTATTGTGTTGTAAATCCATAATTATGTCAACTATTATGGGGGGAAAGGGGCATATGAGCCATTTAACCCTTTCCCTCATAAAACAATTCTGCAGCAGACGACTTTGAACATATTTTGTCAAAACATAGAAAATCTCCATAATTGAATGGATAACCTATGACTAAAAGTGGCAAACATTGTGGCAAAAGGAGAAATTGCACGTTTTGTGCAATTTCTTCTTTTGTCACTATGTTTTCAAAAAGCTGTCTGCTGCAGAGGCGTCCGAAAGCGTCTATATGAGGGAAAGGGTTAAGCAAAAACGACCTCTGAGACTTTATGATCAGAGGAGGTCCAGATCTTCCCTCTATACAGTCTCACTGTCTGACCAGGATCTTCCATATTGGCCAATATACAAGTATCCCGGAAGCCTCTTAACCGTTTTCCCTCATACGACAAATCTGTAGTAGATGACTTTGAAAACATCTTGTCAAAAATGTGAAAAATCTCCATTAATGACAATTTAATTATTAAATAGAAGTGAAAACATTATGGCAAATTGTTAAATTGCTCATCATGAGCAATTTCACCTTTGCCACAATGTTTTCAAAAGTTGTCTGAAAGCGTCTATTTGTGGGAAAGGGTTAAGAATGCTAAACCCTGTTCCCACTTGAAAACAACTTTTGAAAACATTGTTGCAAAATGAGAAATTATTCATAATGAGCATTTCTCCTTTTGCCACAGGCCCACAGTGTTTTTAACTGTATTTATTAATTATAGGGTACTGGTAAAGATTTTCAATATTTTTTTCTCACCCAAGGGTGCTGGTTGAGCTTTTGTGGTCAATCGTCGTCCGTTGCCGTCTGTTCAAATTTCCTACAACCTACAAATATTTCAACTCCTAAACCAATAAACCAAATTCAAGATCATTTCATATGAATGTTCCTTCAGTGGTTCTCTTTCAAAGTTGTTCAAAGAATTTAATAAAGAGGGAAAAGTGCCAAAGCTTTAAAATTCTTCTTGTCCAAAGTATTTCCTGATTTGAAAATTATTTTGCAAAAATGGTCCATGGGCGCTACCAAGATTGTTCAATTTTTTCCGATCAATTAAAAAAAAACATGGCTGCCAAGGGGCTGAGCTTGTTATATTTATATGTATATAGTAAAAAAAATTAAAAATCTTCTTGTACAAACGCACTGTCCTCATTTGAAAATAATTTGGCACAAATGTTCATTGGGTGAACCATCTACCAAGATTGTTGAAATTATTTTGATCAGTAGAAAAGTATGGCTGCCAGGACCTGGGGCTTGTTTTCCTTATACATGTAAGAAAAACCTTCTTGATCAAAAGTACTGGCCAGAGTTGAAAATATTTTGGCGCAAATATTCATTGAATGACCCTCTACTGAGGATGTTCAAATTATTTTGCTTATATTTATAGATTAAAAACTTTGAAAACTATTGAAATTCTATTCAATCAGGTGACCAATAAAGGACCATCATGGTCCTCATTTTCTAGGTAATTTCAAATTCATCTGCTGCATAGTTTGTTGTGTGTGGGAAATGGGAGTTAAAACTGTAAAATGTTCCTCATTGCCATTATTCTAGTTTTTGTGGCGATTGGTTTGACAATCGCCACAATGCTAACAGAAACAACAACAACGAAAAATATTTACATAGTCGGTTTTGAACAATCGGTTGATATTTTTTTTCCTTACTGCAAACTAATTTACTCACATCCGTTATAGTTCCATCATTGATGCAGAGACGTGATTAATAATAATTATGTCAGTGCTACTTTGGTACCGGATTGTTACTAATATTTGAGTTTTATCGAGACATTATCTACATAGAGTAAAATATGTAAATATTATCTTCTTCACGATTGGGCAGATAATAAATATCATTGCGCGTTCTATCTGCCTTGCAAATAACTCAAATCTGGAAATTCCAAAAGGTTCTATAAATACCTTGCGAGACTCTAATTATCTCAATATTATAAACGCTTTATTGTGTAGTTGTTTAAATATATGAAAGCGTCTAGATGATAAGATTGGTTTACAAAGGTTTAAAGGACACACGATGTCAGTGTGTACACACGTTATGTATACACGTCTGCACGTTCTAGAGTCAATTAGCAATCAATCGTTATGTATACACGTCTGCACGTTCTAGAGTCAATTAGCAATCAATGCTGAAAGTGTAGCCTAATTTAGTTTGGAGATCGAGCATTATAATATATGCCTATATTTTTATAAATTAAACAGTTTGGCAAATAGTGAAATTGTGCTTTTTGAGCATGTTGCACTCACATTATTCGAAGCAGTTTAACAACCTCAGAGACATATAAATACACTCTGTTTATATGTCTCTGACAACCCTCAATCATGCAATGTGAAGGGCCTAAATTGAACAGACCTGTTTAATATCGGACATCATTGAAACAAACACCAAACTAATATATACTGTTTTCTCTCCTTTCTTGATAATTTAGTCATTTCTAAAGTGTAAAAAATATTTTATCTTAATATGGCCTAGAGACCTGGTGATGAACATGTGATTACCCGAACAATTTAGATTACAAATAGCCATTCTAATGAACTAAAACGGTAGTCTATCGAATACCAACTAGATTTTTCATAACTTTGGAATGGCCTAATTTTGAACACATCATGACCAATTTCAGAAAGTAACTAAAAAATCACCAAGACAACATTCTGGCAAACTAACATTATTCTACTGTCAAAAGATGCAGGGTTGATACATTCTCAAATTTACCCGCACCAGAGTCATCTCAAGCCCTACACCGATATACTGCTTGTTACTTTGCAGGATTTTCCATACGATCGCCACTTCAGTGCCATTGGCGCTTTGATTTATGACATGGCTCATATTGTTTGGGCCATGGATGGCTGGCTTTCTGTCAGAGTATGGTCTTACATAGAATCTTTGACCCACAAAAGGGTTTACAAAGAACATAGTTTGGAGGATTCTTTCTCTATAAACCACCTCTGTGGTGTAATGGTAGGGCGTCCACCTCTGGTTTGGGAGGTCACAGGTTTGATCCCCAGTCGGGTCATACCAAAGACTTTAAAAATGGTAGTAAAGGATGCCCTCCCAGGCAGTCAAGATTGTGGGTTAGCATTACAACTGACAGGCTTGTGTCTGGATAAATGGACCATTAGTACTGGTAAATTAACCAGGAAACGTCATGAAATAACTGAATAATTGTTGAAAGCATTGTAAAACACCAAACAATAAATCTTACACTATAATGAGATGTCCCTAGTGCAAGATCGGACCATTCTTTATAAAGGACAAGGTCAAGTGACTATACTGATGACCACTCTTAAACCGTTAAAAGCATTCTCATTAAGCGTAAGTGTATACTTTGTGTCAAATGACAGCATACTAACTGACTACTCGGTTCCTTGTATATCTGGTCATGCCCCTGGTACAAATCATAAAGCATTTTTATCCAATACATTCAAATAACATTTTATTTTGATTAAAAAGAAATGATAAAAAAGTTGAAATATTAAAAAAAAAAAAAATCAAACTAATTCATTATAACAAAGATAAAAGTACTTTCAGTTTATGTATCCATCTTTTGTTGTACCACATTGTTTTTTTTTAACTTGTTCTTACATTACAGACACTTTCTAAATTCTCTGCTGCAGACGTCTTTGGAAAACATTGTGGAAAATGGAGAAATTGCTCATGATGAGCAATTTCTCCATTTGCCACAATGTTTCAACTCAATATAATAATTAAACCCAATAATGGAGATATTTTATGTTTTTGACAATAGGTTTTAAAGTCTTCTGCTGCAGATTTGTTGTATGTTGGAAAGAGGGGGTTAGGCAAAATCTCCCATTTCCTACTTAGCCACTTCTCTATCTACTCTGAAACTACTAGGCATCTTTCAATATAAATTTAACAGGATTTTCAATGTGTCGATGCTCTACATTATTTGTCGAAGCCATTTTGATTGGTCTGAGGACATGGCTGTCTGGGGGTTGGGGTTTGTTTACTTTATATGCCAATCATGCAAACTTTTAGAAATATTCTCTTCTGAAAGTACAGACTTATTTCAATATGATTTCACAAGAACCTCCCTTGTGACCATCTACAAAAATTGTCCAAGCCATTTTGATTGGTCTGAGAAATGTCTGCCTGAGGGGGTTAGGAAATATGCCCTACATGCAAACTTTTAGATATACATGTATTGTCTTCAGAAACAACTGTTCGTTTCTGAATATTCAGATGTCACTAGTTTTCCTCGCATGTTTTCAAGGCATACTTTACTGAACCCATTCCCACCTTCGCACACATGTTGACCCTTCTGCAGCAGACAACTTTCGAAAACGTTGGAACAAAAGGAGAATTTGCTCATAATGAGCAATTTCTTTTGCCAAAATGTATTCTCTTTTCAATAATTGGAGATTTTAATTAGATGTTTTCAAAGCTTCAGATTTGTTGTATATTGAAAAGGGTATAAGATCAGTTGTAAAGGATGGTAGGAATTTGTCCAGAATCAACTGATGTGTTATTAGCATCCATTGGACTTTTCCGGAAATAAAACATCGCACCAGCTCTTCCTTCAACCTCCCTTTGCCCGTTTCGCCCTAGATGAGACTTACTTCCCACCATTTGCTGGGCCACAGTGTACCATTTACCCTGTTCTATCTTAATAGCCTTGTTAAAAATCACATTTTGCTCTTTCTTTTTATCTTCGCCAATTATATTCAGTTTATCTTTGCATGCTAAACACCAAAACGTTTCATCATATATTTTTATGGAGCCTCGAATCACCCCTTGATTAAACGGAGCGAATAGCGAAAGTCCTATGAAATTGATATCTTGAGAACATGAAAATGAAATTGCATCAACTAAACTTTCATTGACCCAGAAATCAAATGTACCTCCTAGAATTTCTGAGAATCTGTTTACACTGTAAACATCTGTATTTTTTCTCGGACGGGCTGAGAACTGTTTTGAACCAGTGCTTAATGTTTTGTTATTAGTGTCTTCTTGATTGGAATTTTTTGATCGGTTGAAATATTGAAAATGGAGAATTTTTTCCTCTGCTGTAAGAATGTTTCTGTTAGACACATTTTCGGTGAAATATTTTGGACTCATATTGGGAAAACGAATACAGAATAATGTGTCGCCCAGTACCTCTCTCTGGTTTTCATCGGTAACGGGGAGTCCCTTCATGCGACACTGTTCCGCAGACCACTTTAAGCACAATGAGAATAAAACTTCCTCCTGTACCAGTAGCTTATCAGACTGAATAAGTCTGGTTAGACACTCGGAACACAAACTAAGTATGTCCGTATTTTGTTCGTTCAGTATTTCAGAATTTTTGGACAAGATTCTCTCAAAGCACTGATCTTGTAGTTCTTTTTCATCAAACAAGTGGGCCTGTTCTAGAATAGAACAGAGATCCTCCGCACTTGTTTTTTCCTTCAAGTATGAAATGCATTGTTCGACAAGTGACTGTACAGAATATTTCTTTGCAGCATACATTAGAACCATTACGTTATCGGGTGATATATCCACATCCTCAGCATACAGATATCTGGCAAAAGAAAACATAACTGATTATAACCCCCCTTTCCAACATACACACGCTGCAGCAGACAACTTTTAAAAACTTTCTTTCTTTCATAATGAGCCATTTCTCCTTTTACCATAATGTTTTCAACTTTATTCAATAAGTGCGTCTTGATGTTTCCAAAGTTGTCTGCTGCAGATTTTTGCTAAGTGGGAAAGAGTTTACATTATGTAGACGACTTGAAAACTTTGTGGGAAAGAGGAAATTGCTAAAATCAAGCCATTTCTCCAATTCCCACAATGCATTTAAAAATAGCCTTCTGCAAAGACATCAAATAGCATAGTATTTCGGGTTAAGGGATAAACTATTTCATCTTTTAGCTTCTATTTTTGAAAGTAAGGTAAATATGTAAAACAATTTTATATGTAATTTACTAGTCATTACCCTAAGTCTGTGAAGAAAATATTGTGAGGAAAATCCTTATTATGACAAGTATGAAAGAGAACAGTGTGGGAAATAAAGAACTTATTAATAATAACATAAGTCTTTCACAGCTAAGGGGTCATAAATAGCAATAAAGAGCAATTTCTTCTTTTAGCACACTGGTTTCAACTCTGTTCAATAATTAAAGTTTCATTTAAAGAGATTTTCCATATTTTTGCCTAAATGTTTTGAAAGTAGTCTGCTGCAATTTTGTTGTATTTGAGAAAGGGTCAATTAAGATATCTACATTTTCTTAATACCTTCAAATATATTTCAATCAATACTTAGTTTGATATTTGTATGGTCTTCCAGTTTGAATGCATCTCACAGAGACAACAATCCATAACACTGACAAGTTTAAAATGAGCAGTTGCTCATTTTTTTACAATGTTTCCTTAAGTTGTTAGCTGCAGAGGCATCAGCTGATGTCTGCTTCAAGTGTCTAACACTATTTTAACTCTTTCCCACATACAGCAAATCTGCATCAGACAACTTTTAAAACATCCAAGTAAAAATAGAAAATATTTCTTTAAATGAAGCTATAATTATTTAATAGAGTTAAAAACGTAGTGGCAAAAGGAGAAATTGTCCTTTATGAGCAATTTCTCCTCTTTATCACAATGTTTTCATAAGTCGTCTGCTGCAGAGGTGCCAGAAATAGTCTATATGTCGGACAGGGTTAAATATAATAAGTTTAACCCTTTCAATCCTGCAGACGCATTTTGATGCAATAGAAGTAGACAACTTTTGAAAACATTGTGGACAACGGTGAAATTGCTCATGATGAGCAATTTCTCCTTTGGCAAACAATGTTTTCAATTTTATTTAACAATTAAGCTATCTTTTATGGAGATTTTTCAGGTTTTTGTTACTATATTTTCAAAGTGGTTTGCAGCAGATTTGTTGTATATGGGAAAGGGTTAAATATCATACATGTAAAAATGTACCTTAAAAATATCCTCATGATGTCTTCTTCAATATCCGGGATAGTGACATTGTCTCCTGTTTCAGAGAGTACCCCACAGAACATGGTGTAGAATACACTGCTTCTGCTGATTAACATGTATTTATGGGCAGAAACTTTTATCCCATCTTTCCCACACAGGAAGTGTACATCACACGCCACCTGGTGGTCAAACATGTACAGATTGGTTTCTGTGAGGGAACAGCCTGACTGCCAATCTTCTTGAAAATCCATTGTCTGTAAACTTTCATAAGAATATTGGCTTTGAAATGCATCAAAATAGTAAATGAGAAAGAGTGCCAAACTGTCGAAATGTAAACCTGTTCACCCTTTGCCACTAGCAGATGCATTTTGACACATCTGCAGCAGACAACTTTTGAAAACATTGTGAGCAATTTCTCCTTTTGCCACAATATTTTCATCTCTATTCAATAATCATATATTCACTTTTAAAGATCATCCAAAGGTTTGCTTAGATGTCTTCAAAGTCATCTGCTTCAAATTTGTTGTATGTGGGAAAGGGTTGGAGGGCCATAACTCTTGTGTCTGAGGCAATCTGACTTGAAATTAAACTTGGCCAATATATCATTATTGTTGAGCTCATCATTGCTGTCATAATACCGGTTTGGTGTATGTACGTGAGTCTGTGCGTCCATGCTGCCCGCATCTCAACCCTGCATCATAGGATATCCAAGAAACTTGGCACAAACGTTCATCATGAGATGGCATGTCACACACAAGACACAGGCCTCAAATGTCAAGGTCACACATCAAAATGAGTACGGTTTGATAGGACCGTTCGTTGTCCGGCCACATCTTAATCATGCATCATAGGATATTTCTTGGCACAAACGTTCATAATGATGAGATGGCGTGTCACACACAAGACCCAGGCCTGTACCACAAATGTCAAGGTCACATTTGAGGTCAAAGATAAAAAAGAGTACTGTTTGATAGGACTGTCCCTAATGTCCGGCCAAAAGGTCAAAATGAGAAACCATGCATCATAGGATTCTCATGTTACTGGTCACACATGTTTACCATGATGAGGTGATGATGGCAGACGTGAAAAAAAAAATTGCAAAAAAGGAGACTTCATTTTTAACCCGGAAGACGCTTTTATACGCTTATATAGAAGCAGATAATGTTTGTCATTACTTTTCTAAAGTTGGATGCTGTGTCAGCTACAATTATTTGTTTGATAAACAAAAACTCACTTTCCTATGGTTTCCTATGTTTTTGTCCACTATACTGACAACACTTCTCTACATAATTAATGTTCACATTCCAAGAGTGGGATTGAAATACCAAAACGCAAACTATTCCATTATTCAAAAGATATTCAGTTTAAGGATTTATTATTTAATGAGGATAAATACATGTGTCGTGTGTACAATTATTTATATGTTAAATATGCCTGAACCTTTCATACACAAAACATACTAAAAATGATGTATGTTAACCTTTAGAGTATTATGGTATGTCAAAAATAAAAACAAAATATTGTGTTATTGTACATTTTATATTTTACAATTACTTTGGTATCACGGAAGGCCCTTAATTAACTGCTATCAGGTCAGTTTGTGTTGCAATTGCATTTGATTTGAGTGAGGACAAAGCTAATTTAGTAAATTTATACAATTAAGAGGACCCACATCAGAGTAGTTTTGGTGATTTGATTGAAAATATAATGTGGGCGAGATATTGTGAACATTCACAATTTGATTTGGTTTAAATTATAGTTATAAGGATGTTTCAAGCTAAAGAACAGGCCAGTTGTGTGGATTTGCCACTTATGCAGGTGTTGCCATGAGGACAGCCATATAAAATAAACTACTGGCAAGTTTATAATATATATCGCGGAAAGAATGCTAAAACAAGTAATTTTCTCTTTTCGGACAAAGTTTTCAGCACTTTAGCAAAATTATGCTTTCAACTTTTTCCTCCCCAAATCATACGAAAAAAACCCCATAAATGGGTTTCTTCGTTCATAGGTAACAAGTGTGAGATTTTTTTAATTTATTTTTTTCAATAACCCATGAAGCTATCTGAAATGAAACTGGCCAAATCCATGGGGGCCGCCATTTTGGGTATGTATAAAATGAGACGAAAAACACAGATGGAAAATTATTGTCGTATTTTTAATCATTCTTTTTTAAATCTATATTTTGGTTATGTATAACATGAGACGAAAATTATTGTCGTCCTTTTAATCATTTTTTTTTAATATCGATATTTAACATCATTAAAGTGCTGTGTTATGTGGGAATTAACATTTGTACGAAAAAATAAAAAATAAATGGAACTCGGTAAGAAATAGGTTTTCCCGTTCGTCAAAAAACCCGACAGCATTAGCCTTCTACCCCCGAACCTAAATTTTGACTGTATCGTAGCCAAAGAAGGACGTGACGTCATTTCCGTTACACTTCATCTTGGCGTAACGTCAATGGAGCGACGTCTTTTCCCGCAAAAAAAGTGGTATCAACATGAAAGACCCCAAATTCCTATACATGACCTATAGACTCACTCATACAAAGTATAATTATTTATCAAACATTGTGGCAAAAGGATAACTTTCTCATAAGGAGCAATTGTTCTTTTGGCGACAATCATTTCCTAAGTCGTCTGTTGCAAAGGCCTCAGAAACCGTCCCTAATAGGGAAAGGGTTTAGCAGAAACATGACCCCTTACATAATTTGTTAAAGTGGTTGAAAAAGGTAGTCGCCAGGTGGCATCAGAAAAGGGCTGATCTATTTGCTTCTTTACCATAATGCAGGTGATCGATTTAGGATCATCTTGGCCCTCATGTTTTAACCTCGTTCATTATAAATGTATTCCTTGACTTTCTGAAAGTCTTTACTTTATGACTTTCTGAAAGTCTTTACTTTATTATTTTCTGTTCGTAATAATAAACGACAGCAATACGAATTCCAAATAGGTTTTGATAATGCAAGAAACATGACATTAACATTATTATTGTCTAGTCAATGACTAATAAATCCTTTTTTATGGCCAAAGTATGCTCTTTAATTTTTGTCTATAATTTTCTTGCGTTTTTTTCGTAAATAGGTAGCACCTATAGATATATTATCAGATTAGAATATATTATACAAATAGTTGACTATTTATCATAATGAGTTTATAAAAACAAGAGCAGCTATCTTTGAAATTCAGGCCTTTGTGTGAAGCTTAGATCCAGCACAGTTGCAGTCTGATCTTGCTATGCACTGTTTGCCAATTAGTCAGGTTTCAAAAAGCCTCTCTGCCGAGCCCCGGTAGCAACGCGGGCTGTCAATCCAGGGGTTGTGAGTTTGAATCCCGGCTCGGCAAACTTTCTTTCTGACGATTGACAAAAGTCAATGCGACATGCGTCATTCGTCTTCCACCAATGGGCTAAGTCTATGTGGAAAAGCAGCCAGTTGCTTGGGAAGATTGTTGTGTGGTGTACTCGTGTGAGAAAACCAGGAAATGCATGAGTAGGTGAACTGGCCGCCGTGATATAACTGAGAAATTGTTAAAAACGGTGTTAAACCCCAATCAATCAATCAATCAAATCAAAAAGCCTCTGTAAAGAAGTAACAATTTCTATCCTTCAGCATAGATGCAGAGGCAGTTCTACAATAACTATGCTATATATAATGCTGTCTTTTTCCTGAATCTGCTGAAATAATTGGTAAAAAAGTACTTACTGATCTTCCAGATTATTTTATCTGTGTAAATATTTCACTTTCTAGTCCTTCAATCGAGTTAATCTGGTCTGACATTGGTTTCTTTCCCCGATATCCTAATCTTATTTATCCACTCTTTTTTGTTATTTTCACTGACCTCCAAAAACACTGTGAGAAAAGCAGTTATCTTAACACCTTTTCCATGATCTCTTAATCCTAATACCTAACTTTTTTTCATAAAATTGCATACAAAATGATTTTGTAAACTGTCTGATCTTAAAAAATCGAGATGAAAATGGAAAAAGCTGAGCAAGTCATTCCTATATCATTAATCAATCACGTACATATGAACTTTCGTTTTAATCCTTTTCCTTTAAGAAAATTATTTTGGGACAATTGCAGCAGGCTTAATTGAAACCATTATTCGATAATAAAGGAGTAATTTCTCATTGTGAACATTTTCAGCTTTTTTTCACAATGTTGTCCACTAATTCAAAATGAGAGTTTGTTGTGTTTAATCATTCTTTTTTCATTTCTATATAGTTTCAATTGGGAAAAGTCTAGTATTGACACCAGTTAAAGGATTTAACACTTGTGCCACATACAGACGCTTTCTGACATCTTGGTAGGAGTCAACTTTTTAAAACATTGTGTTAAATGGAGAAATTGCAAAAAATGGACAATTTCTCATTTTGCCACAATGTTTTCCGATTAATTAAAAACAAATCTTTAATTTTGCCTTAATGTTTCCAGTTTTCTGCTGCAGATTTGTTGCAGGGGAAAGGGTTAAAATACTTCCATTGTCTTTGCTCAGGGTATCTGATTACAAATATACCCTTACTTTCCACTCATGATCAATTTCTAAAGACGTTCTGGTCTTTGCACACAGGATTGCAAAATGAAGGGTCTTTCCAATTACAAAATTGTTTAAAAATGCAACAAATCAAATGTAGAGACAAAATTATATTCTTGTGTTGATGTAACGTGAGCCAAACCAGTGATAAGTAAAAAACAAATGCTCAATTAATCATTTCCCATTTGTAGACGCATCTGCAGCAGACGACTTTTGAAAACATTGTGACAAAAGGCGAAATTGCTCAAAACAAGCATTTTCACCTTTAGCCACAAGATTTTCAACTTTTTTTTCAATTATTACACTTTCGTTTATAAAGATTTTCCATGTTTTTGCATGATGGTTTTCAAAGTCGTCTGCCACAGATTTGTTGTATGTGGGAAAGGGTTAACAAATACCTGGATTAGCACATGCAGTTTGATCTGGATCTTCCAAGATTACCATTCAGTCATGATAGAGGACAGATTCCGGAGAAAGAACATGGCCGCAACAAGAAGATACAAGATATCAGTGGAACCAATGGATTCTCCCGGAATTATAGTGAGGACACATGAATTGTGTAGTCCAGGTTTTCAGTACTAGGAATGCGATTTTATATTTTGACTGTTTGTTACAATGCAATATGTAAAGGCGATATATTGAGACTAATGAATTGTGCTACATAGCAAAATCAATTGGCCAAAAGTCAATAAATAGTCAAAAATGCGAGTACAAAAGTGGAAAAAGTTATTCCAACTGATATGATAAAATGTATAGAATGAGTGTATTGATGAGGTTTATTGATGGAGGATGACAATGGTTTTTATTGTAAATTGTAACATGTTGATGACATGCACATCTCCTCTGTGTATTGTTTGTGCATATCTGGACACATCATCTTGTTATGGAGAATAATTGTGTGAAATAATACCAAAATCCATTAAAACATGTGGAAGATACAGCCATGACACGAAATTGTGGTCGTACAATGTTTGAGTCCAAACTGTGACCTTGACCTTTGGAGAAGGTGGCTGGGTGATGTGCATGACACATCATCTTGTTCTGGAGAATAATTGTGTGAAGTAATATCAATATCCATTCAAGCATGTGAAAGATTCAGCCTGGACACGAAATTGTGGACGGACAATGTTTGAGCCCAAACTGACACCTTGACCTTCGCCCTGAAAAGAAATATCAGACGGACTGACAGATTGACGGACACAAGCAAACCTATAGTCCCCAAACCAATCTCAGACTGGTAGGGGACTAATAATGGTACTGAATCATTTCTTACTTAAAAGTTTTTTGGACAAGTGAAAGTATTTATTGGGTGAACATACTCAATTTGAGATGTTTCTACTTTTTTCAGAATATTTTCAAATGTTTCAAGTTGTATCTTTTCTAATGTAGTTTGTAGCAAAGAAAAGTTTACTACGGTACTGTAGAACTAAAATGATTTAGAAAGTTAGTGTAAACTAGATAAGCTGTTTTTGTCACAAAAACATGTCTTCCCCCCTTGCAGTTTGTCAATGATTGTTAAACTGAAACCTTGACATTTGTGGAGTGCTCTTTCAAAATCCTTCAAACGGTTCAAGTTATTTAATGAACACGAAATATAGTAATATGTCCTTTGACCTGTAATTGCGACCTTGACCAAAAGTGGTTGTAACATGCACTCTGCACTTTGTCTTACTATGGTTAACATTTGTGGTGGCGAGTTAATTCAAAATCCTTTAAACAGTTCAAAGGTTATTGAGTGGACACAAAAGATAGTCATATGACCTTTGACCTCTTATTGCGACCTTGGCCTTGAGTAAAAGTGGTTGTAATATACGCTCTGCACATCGTCTCAGTGTGGTGAACATTTGTTGTGAGTAATTTCAAAATCCTTCAAGCGGTTATGGAGCGGACAGAAAATAGTCATATGACCTTTGACCTCTAATTGCAACATTGACCTTGAACCAAAGTGGTTGTAACATGCAAGCTCTGCACATCATCTCGGTATGGTGAACATTGGCAGCGAGTTATTACAAAATCCTTCAAACAGTTCAATGGTTATTGGTCGGACACGAAATAGTCATACAACTTTTTATCTGTGAATGTGACCTTGAACCAAAGTGGTTGTAACATGCGTAAAATATAGTCATATTATTTTTGACCTCTAATTTCAACCTTGACCTTGAACCAATATTTCTGTTATAACATGCGCTCTGTACATCATCTCAGTATGGTGAAGATTTGTGGAGAGTTATTTCAAAATCCTTCAAGCCATTCAGAAGTTATGCAGTGGACACAAAATATAGTCATATGACCTTTGACCTGTTATTGCAGCCTTGCCCTTGAACCAAAGTGGTTGTAATATGCGCTCTGCACATCGTCAGAGTATGGTGAACATTTGTGGCGAGTTATTTCAAAATCCTTCAAGAGGTTCGAAAGTTATGGAGCGGACAAGAATTATAGTCATATGACCTCTAATTGCGACCCTGACCTTGAAGCAAAGTGGTTGTAACATGCAACATCGTCTATGTATGATGAACATTTGTTGCGAGATATATCAAAATCCTTCAAGCGGTTCAAAAGTTATGGAGCAGACACAAAGACAGTCGGAGCAAAAAAAATGTGTCTCCCCATTATATAGGGGAGACATAATAACCCTTAAAAAAAAAAAATCATATATTGTAAGATAGTAGATTCTGTGTGGTTTTGTAGGGTTTTATATAATGAGAGGAAAACAAGACAGATATTGAAACAATCATGCTTTTATTCTTTAATTGTAAAAAGGTGAACCATCTTATAGAGGATAAATAAATAAACACAAAAACTATCAACTACCTTCAAACAATATAAATACAGTAGTGCAACAACAAGCAAAAGTGTTCATAAAGTAACTCCTTTTCAGGTATTGCATCATTTTAATGTGCCTGATAATTACAAAATTCTAGCTTTTAGTAAGACATTGATGAAAGTCGAGTGGATTCCTTCTATTTCAAGTCCTCTTTGACATTGGATATTAATTGTAATTCAAAGGAATCTACAATAAGAGATCAGATAAAATTTGTAAAAATAGATTGGGTTTTTGCAAATAAGCATTATTTTGAAATGATCTAGTTTGCATATACCGGTAAATGGAATCCACTCTGTTAAATCGGTACAAACAGTGATGGCTCTTACAATGTTGTGCATAAACAGAATCTCATCTGAGTCATCATTGTTCACATAAAATATGAATTGACCTGTTACTGCTTGATGTGTCACATAATAAAATAAATGAAATATATTTTGAATAAAAAATACTAGTGATCTAATTGTACATGTATTAACATTATATTCTTGAGAAAACACTTAACCATACAAACACCACTTCAGTACAAGAACTAATTCTGCGGTCTAAGACACTAACATTAACCCTTTCCAACATACAGACACTTTTTAAGTCTCTGCAGCAGGCTCCTTTTGGAAAATTCTGGCAAAAGGAGAAATTGCTTATTACTTATAATGAGCAATTTCTCCTTTTGTCAAATTGTTTTCAAATCAATTAAATAGTTACTATTACAATTTTAGTAATAGAGATTTTCTAAGTTTTTGTGTAGATGTTTTCAAAGTTGTCTGTTGCATATTTGTTGAATGTTGGAAGGGGTTCAAGGTCCAACAGGATCATCGTAACTGTAACATGTACATTGAAATATTTTCCAACAACATTGAGAGATGAAAAATGTAGCAAAGGCTATTTTAAAAAGGCACCTTGTATGAGAGTAAGGTTACAATTTCTCCTTTCTGTTGCACTAGTTTATTCTTGAGGCTCATTTGGTGTAATTACATTGTGTATTACAGTGTATTGACTAGAGTATTACTATAAACATTTTGTGGAAAAGCTACGCCATAAAATGTTTCCAGCAAATTAACTACTTCAAAAACTTATTCATTTAAACATGGTTTTGCAATTTTGTCTACCATCACATATTTCTCAGCTATTTTTTCTTTCTAATCAACATCCACTTTCAAAGCACACCATCTCTTTCATTTTACAATATGCACAGAATCTCAGAAATAACAAGCACCTAATCTAACAATATAAGCTTACTTCCTACTCTTTTCTGTGAATTCCCTTTTTGTAATTATGGCAGGAGGTAACTCTTAATTGTAAAGCATACTTGTCAAAATTACCAAGTTCTAGGGAAATAAAATCACTCTGGTACAAAGAGTCAATAGTGTTATCATCCAAGTACACTAACTTACCTTTTTGTTAATATGTAACAAGAGGGCCAAGATGGCCCTTAATCGATCACCTGTGTGATATTAGTATAGTAAATCTTTGAACAATTTGAAAGAGGACCACCAAAGGAACATTCCTGTGAAGTTTGGTAGTTTGGTCGAGTTTGGTCAAATGGTTTAGAATGAGGTCTATGTAGCTATCACCTTAAGCTCAGGTGATCTAAAAACTTTCAAATTTTAAACACTTTTTTCATACAAGTTTTCCTTTTCTTACATATTTTCTCTCTCAGGTGTTTGTAGAAGAGACAAATTTAAAGAAAAAGATAATCTGGTAAAATATTTAAATGGATTAAACTGAAAGTGTTATTTGGGAAGAGGTACTGGTATTTAGTGTATTTGTATGTTTGTTTAAAAGATGAACTTTTTCTTCATTTCTTCAACAATGAGATGCAAGTGATAGAACTTATGTTTATACTTTATACTTTATCTTTTTAAATAACACATGGGTATAAAGCAGGCACATTAAATATAAATGTGTTCATCTGCAATGCAATTTGATGAATGGCAACATGAGAAAAAGCATATTTCATTAACCCTTTCCCTCATATAGACGCTTTTTGACGCCTCAGCAGCAGACAGCTTTTTGAAAAACATAGTGACAAAAGAAGAAATTGCACAAAACGTGCAATTTCTCCTTATGCCACAATGTTTTCCACTTTTTGTCATAGGTTATCCATTCAATTATGGAGATTTTCTATGTTTTGACAAAATACGTTCAAAGCTGTCTGCTGCAGAATTGTCGTATGAGGAAAAGGGTTAAAGTTAACAACTAAAACAGTTGAAAAATAATTGACTAATAGTAAATTATTTGATTATCAAAGAAAAGAAAAGACTAAACCTGAATTAAGTAGATATAAACACACAACCAGTCTTTTATATATAAACCTCTTTACATAGTTTTGAAAAACATAAACTATAAATAAATAATAACTAAAAACAAATCACTGAATCTACTATACAAGTCTGTGTTTTGAGAGATTAGAGTAAGGTTTGTGAAAGCAAGTAATTTTACCCAGATCTTTAATTTCCTGACCTGAATAGTCTGGTTTCTAGCAAATTATTTATTCATAATTTGGTTTTCATGAAGTATAATAAATTCTTTACTGACATCTTTTTATGCCTATGCAGAAGATGAATTTCAAAAACATTATGGGTAAAGGAAAAATTGCTTATGATGAGTAATTTTCTTTTTGTCAGATGTTTTCTCCTCTTTAAAAATTAAAACTTTCAATAGGTACTTACAATTTGGAAGTTTAAAATATGCATATCAGGCTATGGATAAAAAGGTTTTTTTACTCAAATGTAGTAAAAAGTCTACAGTTTTTGTCAACACACACACAAAACCTTTATATATTTTTCCACGTCTTCTCAAAGACAGACTTGTGTTAATCTATACATAACTAAGAAGAAAAAAAATCGAACCCATATGTTTATTGAACACAGAACTGCAAACAAATCAGAGTAATAATAAATATACAATGTATCTAATCTATCACAACTAAATATAAGGATTGCTATCAGTTCAAAAATCAACTACCAAAACTAAAAAGGTTAACATACATTTATTTACCATTGAACTGAGTGTCATCAAACTGTTTGATGAAATTGACTTGATAATAGAAAAAACCACCTTGCATTTGAAAGTTAAATATATATAGTTTATATTCTGTAAAGATTTATAGATTGTATGAAATGATGTTACATATATAATGTCATTAATTATGTCACGATACATATTGACATTATGAAAGCCCTGTTTTCCCCATTAAAACAGATACTTTTTATTAAAAAAAAAAAGGTCATGTCAGTTACGAGAAATGACAGTGGTTATTTTCATTCATCAATCACTTCTAGAATGAATGAATCAAAGTATGATATTACTTTTCAGTGTTTGATCATATTTCCATGAATCGAAAATATGTGTTTTGATAAACAGTATGACCATCTTGTTTATCTGGTTCTATTGCGAAGTAAAGCTTTATTGCTGATTAACAAACAATCTAATCTTCAGAGAAAGACACCATATTGCAAATAAAGGAAATAAAAAACAAAACACAAATGGAACAGAAGTAAAAGATTATGACTAAGTTGCTTGGCAAGTAACGTACTTTATACCTTTTAACCCTTTCCCGCATAAAACATTATGTTTCATATGGAAAATCTCTACAAATTAAAGTATAATAATTGATTGTAGCAAAAGTCATTGAGTTTAAACAATTGTGGCAAAAGGAGAAATTACTCATGATGAGCAATTTCTCCTTTTGCCAAAATAGTTGCTGTTGATGCGTATGAAAGGTTTAATCTCATTAGAAATTTTAAATTGCAGGAAAAAGATACTGCAACAATTAACTACATGAAGCTTAAAATATATTTGTTGTACCATTATTCAAACAATTGATGGTTCCACAATCTCTCTAGCACTATTTTACTGTTCTTATTCCATCATATGTATTTGACACTTGATCACCTAATTAAAGAAAGTCTGGGTTCATGCAGTAGACACTGCTACTTGCCAAACATGCACATCTTAGAAAAGAAACATTTGTTATGTGCTATTTATAGATTATTCTAATTTTCAAATGTCTAAATAGAAAAATTGAATGTATGGACAAAAATGAAAGTAAAACCATGCCAAGCCATAAGAAAATAGACCTTAGGTAATTCAAAACCAGTGAAAATGCAGATCAATATGAGCCTCTGCAGTCTAAACAGCATTTTCTCTGGATGTCATCAAGTCATTCAAGAAACCTAGAAGCTTTAGTAGAATGGATATGACCCAGAGAAGAAATAACATGATATGCAATCAGATCATAACCATTATTTGACGGTTAGTTTTCCTGTGGTTTAGTTCAATACTAAAACACAGAAAATCAGTCATTGCTGATTTGTTTTTGTTTTTCAAACAATGTTTTTTAAGTTTTCTGAAGATTTAATAAAAACTTTGTTTCACAAGTGAAAGGATCATGAAATAAAGATACAAACAGTCAAAGAACACAGCTTCCTGAAGTGGATATTGTCAACATCATGTGTTTAAAAATTAGCGGTGATACAGGAAAAAAGGCCATCTGATATTTGTCAATGGAGGCCATGTCAGTGCAGATTTAGAAAAGCCTGAGCACACACAGTCTGTTCTGAATCTACATGTTTTGCCATGTAATGGAAGGACCATTGATGAATCATCTTTTTAAGAATCAACAAGACTAGGAATGTATGGGTTGATCTTTTTCTACTTATGGAGCATATATCATAAGGCCCGATTCCTGCAAAGCTCTAGCACTATTATATTGGATATTTCTTTTAAGAACAGAAGATTCCTCCATCCCTTTCCCACATACAACACATCTGCAGCAAACGACTTGAAAACACCTCAGCAAAAGTAAGAAAATATCTTTTATGAACATTTTATTATCAAATAGTGTTGAAACATTGTGACCAACAAAAGCACAAAACGTGCAATTTCTCCTTTTGCCACAATGTTTTCCACTTTTTGTCATAGGTTTTATCCATTCAATTATGGAGATTTTTTATGTTTTGACAAAATACGTCCAAAGTCGTCTACTGCAGAATTAGTGTATGAGGGAAAGGGATAACCCATATCTTTGTAAAAAATATTTCAAAATGAAAACTTTGCAATTAATGCAAAACTGTTCATTCTATTATATTGGATTTTTGAGTGTTATCTCTGTTTGCAATTTTAATGAAATCCACAGTATAACTCAGATTAAATCTTGTAATATCTCCATATCAACTTCATTGAGATGGTTTAACACACTAAAATTGTAATTTATTTCTTGTATTAAAGATCTTATCTATCATCAAGTACATATACAACACAATTGTGTTTCAATATTGATAACTGTAAGAAAAGCATATCAAGTAAAGACCATAGTCTTTGTTAAATCTTTCATATTCTGGTTTACTACATTCTAAATTGAAATTGCAATAACAAACAAGGCTAAACCCATATCATGGCAGCTACAATCTACAGCGTTTATATCTAGTATACACTTTCTACTGAAAGTTAGGCTTTACAAAAATACTGCTGTTTACAAACATTTTTTGAGCAATGGCACCTGACAATAACAATGTTTGACACTTGAGGTCAATTCATTTCTATTCTGAACAACACAACTAATAGCTAGCTCTCGGTTTTTACTATAACAAATGGATACTCTAATAACAAGTGCTAATAGCAAGTTATTTCACTTAATTACAATTTTCAATTGCAAATCTAATAACAAGTATTTACTATCTACAAATTTTAGATAGTAAATGACAAAATATTTTACTAAGTTCAATATTTCTTAGAGTACAGGTATATCTAAGAATAAAGGTCATTTTCTAGGAAAAAAACAACCCTGCGATGTTTCTGACAAGTGAAGATTAAGATTGGCTATGCATAGTGCTATCCAAGTTATCCAATTTTACTATGATTATCAGAAGTGTCTTGATAACTGATTGGCAAATCATGAAGATTTAGGTCATAGTGTGCGAATGCATGCACAGGGTGATCTAAATCCAATGTGGTCCAAAATATCGCAGTCCTGGAGCACAGCTCACTTATTATACCAAAAGGTAAGATTAAGCCCTTCTTCTACAGTTGATTCCATAATCTTTTGCTTATTCATTTCCCACATACAAAAAATTTGCAGCAGACAAATATGAAAACCTCTAGGCAAAAGCACAGAAAATCCCTTTATATAAAAGTTTAATTATTGAATAGAGTTGAAAACATGGTGACAAAAGGAGAAATTGCTTGTTTTGAGAAATTTCTTCTTTTGTCGCCATGTGTTCTAAAGACATCTGCTATAGAGGTGTCAGAAAGTGTATACATGTTGGAAAGGGTTAAGGCAATTTTCTTGCAAAACAAAACAGTGTCAACTGTACACATATTATGACAGATATAAGTCTTCAGTGTTTGTAAATACTTGTTTAAGACACCTGCAACAGTACAAAAGTTTGTCTGTCTTGGGTGGGCATAGTACCTGCTAATTATATTCTACAGTCAAAGAATTGTATTTCAACCTATATCTAATCACATTGAAGCTGATTTAATGACAGCCTAGTCTAGAATTAAGAAAATATGTAGCAAAAATACTCAATTCAAAACCATTATTTACATTATTGACAAAAAGCAATGTAACAAATCTATGAACCATGTATTATATTTTCATATCCCAAAAGAAATTCTAAGGTCTCAATTGCCATATACATGGATTTACACTGAAAAATTAATCAAAATTTATATCTGTGTAGTCAAAATGATGGCTTGTTGCTTGATATTTTGCAAAATAACATTTTGACTTAGTAGAAAGATCTGAATGAAGTCAAGATTTAACTAGAATTTTGCCAATAGGACATGGATGCCTCAAATTCATGATCAATGCAACTGACTCAGTTCTATGACTACATATACTTAAGGAGATATGCATGATAAGACTATGTTCTCTACCAAAGGCCAAAACAATACACTACCATATGGATGTTGAAAACATACCCCTTATTCACACTGTGATAAACATTCACATAAGTGTCATGACTCTAGCTCAAATACTGATGAAGATAGACATCACACAATAATCTGGGATATATGAATGGACAACAGTTAAGCTAAATGAAAACCCTTCACTAAGAGGAGTGTAACTTATATTATGACAGTTTTAAGGCACAAAACACTAGTTAAAGTTATTGTGCTGATTTGCAACATTGTTCATAAAAAACATGTTTTTTCCAGAGTAAAAACAATATAATGTAACTAACTATTATAATTTCAAACGGAATCAAATTTATTGTAATGAAATATAATTAAAAATGTTACAATTCAACAAATCATTATTCCATTTTGAATTTCCAACTTAAACCAATATTGATGCTTCACCTTTTTATTTTCCTAATTCTTTTTAACACAATTAACTTATTTTTGCACTAATACAACTATTTCTCTTCATCTTGCAAACTTGATTATGAAGAAAAAAGGGTTGAGGAACAACCAGAGACAACATGGGAAAAAAATGTTAACAACTATGTAAATCTATCACAGCGAAGGAATAAAGCTACTATAGCTATGTACAACAAGAATAAATATACAAGAAAAAATAACAGAACAGTTATAATAAATAGGGAAAACAATATGTTCAGATCATATCCAGATTAAATGCACATAATTTAAATACATATGGCTTAAAACACAGCACATGTTGATTTGCTCTGGGTCATGTGAAGCAAAATAAAGTCTTGTTGCACATATGCAAACAGTGAAGACTCAGGAGAGTCCATGGTTATGATGTCTCACCAGAGTCGTCACAGCCTGATACAACTTCTGATAAAAACTTAAAAGTTTTACACATATTAATTCCAACTTCATATGATGACTAAACACATTTAATCCTTATCCTGCTCAATTCCTACAACCGCTATCACTACCCCAGATTTACCGAAACGTTTTACAAATATATATAAACAATTCTTGGCTTAATATGGATAAATATGTCACAAACAAAAGTAGACTAGGTATAGACTGCACAAATGAGCAGACTGATCTTGGTTTATATTTTTCACAATTGTAGGGAACATATGATAAGTAATAAAGCAGACTAGGGATTAAAAATATCCATTTTGAATGATGTGACCCTATATGCATGGTTAACATAATCATGGGTTATTGTACAACACATGTAACAAATCACTGTTTATCAATAAATTTACAATTGTTTAAATGAAACATTTGATATGCATTAATTTCCCTTTTCCTAGAAAGATGCTTTTTATTGTTTTGAATCTTGCTGACAATCAAAAGTTTAATAAAAATTATCAAAATGTTTGGAAAAAAAGATCATTTTAACCCTTTCCCTCATATAGACGCTTTCTGACGCTTTTGCAGCAGACGGCTTTTTGAAAACATAGTGACAAAAGAAGAAATTGCACAGAACGTGCAATTTCTCCTTTTGCCACAATGTTTTCCACTTTCAGTCATAGGTTATCCGTTTAATTATGGAGATTTTCTATTTTTTGATAAAATACGTTCAAAGTCGTCTGCTGCAGAATTGCCGTATGAGGGAAAGGGTTAATGTGTTTACAATTTTAAATTCCATCATTTGTACAATCCATTCCGGGAAAATAGGCAGGTTTGAGTTCCAAAATAATACTCATTGTTAAAGGAAACAAAAACTTCTGTCCATGTGTAAGAGAGGTCAAAAGACAAATTAACAATAACTTTCAATAATATTACAATAACATGGGTGAAAAGTCCATGAAAGGTTTTGAACCATTACATAATCAAAACTTGTTCAATGATGCGTTTTAAAACTAACAACCCATCATTTTAATTTATTTGTATCAATAATCTCTGATCATGTTTCCCATGTTACTACAATAAACAATGATTTAATTCATTACAGGACATACTCTTTCTGTAGACTTAATGAGTAATTTCTTCTTTTCTAAGATGTGTCTATAAATTGTGATTATTTTCCATTATTTTTGGGGAATGTTTTTAGCTTTGAAATGTCCCACTAGGTGTATTTGCCATTTAGGCCTTCAACTGACAAGTTAAAAATGTTAAAAAATGATATTTTGCAGATTTAAGTCTATTCTGCTTATTCAATAAATTTTTAATAATCTTATACTTTTCTCTGAGAACAAGGAAAAGAACAACTTAACAATACTCACATATCTAGTCAAATACTTCATACTATTGTTAACATAATTCTTTATTATTGCAATGACTCATGCCTTAGCTAGAGAGACTGTCTAGTAATTTCAACATATTTAATCTCTATTATTATAAATGACATATATTTCAACTCTAAGGATTCAGAGAGTCACAATGTTTAACCCTTGAAGATGTATTCATAAGACACAACAGACATGATCAAAATTCAGAAACATCTGAAAGAAGGAAAGGAAAATCAGTACAAAATGATAGTCAAATATGGAAACCAGCTAGAAAACACTGAGAAGAAAGGCAAATGCTCACCTAGAGCAATTTCTGCATTTCTCACTTTGCTTTCAAAACTTGTGTGTCATAAAGATGTCTGTAACAGGAAAAAAAGGGTATTAATTTGACATGAACTGTTTCCTTTTCGTCCGTTCATATTGTCTGTGTTTTTGCTCTGTATATTAAATATAGTACAACTATCTCTTGGATTCACTACAGCTATATTTCTTTAATCTTTTCTACATTACAAAAATATATGGCAGACTTTTAACACCCTTGATGCATGATTGAAAATCAAAATATATTATTTACAGCATTATAGTCCTCATTTGGCATCAGTGAATGCTACATTCATCTTTTGTTGATAACTTGCCAATTACACAAACACAAAAATATGCCTTTCTTTGAGTAAGTTAAGGAATTTATAAACAATAAGAATAGATAAAGATTTCACACAACAGATAGTGGGAGTATTTCGTAATTAAACCTTACAATTTTGATACTTTTAAAATTGAACAACAAGACCATCTGTAATATATGAGTCTCACATCAGGAAAACTGACTTTTGCAACTTTGCAAATAGACATGCCAAAGTTCAAGATCAACCTTAACAGAGTGTCTGCTATGTCCATCTTATACTAATCATTTCAGTATGCAAGAAGCCCCTGTTGAATGACTGCAGCCACAACATAAATATGTTTTTTAAACATTTGAAGGTTTTTTTTGAACTCAAATGGTTTTACTGAAATGTTCCCCTTCTCTAGAGAAAACAATGATTCCTGAGTGAAACTAGTCCATAACAAACAATCATATATATTGTTGCCGACTCATTGTGTTTTAACCATTAACCTGCTAAATTCATCCAACTGATTCAATCATTTTTTCAGTTTTTACCTCATTTCTTGTTAACCTATCAAATAGTTTTGCCAAGAAATAACAATGAAGGCAAATACAACACTGCTTTCTTCAGTAGGTGATTTTGGTCTGCATTGTTCAAAGGTGCAGCACCTTGCTGTTTCCATTTGCATATTGCAGGATAATGGTTAAAAGGCATTGAAAGGCATTGTAACAGAAGTTTACACCTAGTCTTTTGATCATGATATTATCTTCTTTCAAATCAACTTGTTTTAGTACAGCATACAAGGTAATAATTTCAAAACAATATAATTCTGTGAATTAAAGTATGTCACAGAATAAAATGGAAAAGACTTGATTGATTGCATTTAGATGTATATGTACTATATACAAACGTATATATGGAATGATATATAAGGAAGATATATGGAATGATAAAATAGATAAGGAAGAACACTGAGTAGGCAGTAAGAAAAATGCATAGAAATGACAAATTGATATCCATGTTGTGTCACTTTGAAATAAACAGCTTCATACTAAGTAAATGAATGATACATGTATTACATTGTGATATACTTCTTTAACACAATTCCAATTTTGTTTTGTTTTTGTAAATCCCTTCTAAATGCATGATGAGGGGAAAGGATAAATTGCTTCTACTGTGCAATGTTTACTTTCCACTCAAGGTTTCAACACCATTTTAAACATTCCTTTTTGAAATGTATTATTTTCTTCAGATTTTCAATTTGGGCAACTTTTATTATGCTACGCAATTAACACAACCAAATTTGTATGTGTAAAAATATAACCTGGTCCAGTTTGTGATGCACAACCATAAAGATGTGATGTAAAAATATAGTTTAAACTATGATACAAATAATGATTTAGGCAGCATGTATGGATTGATTACAACATAAATGGACAAATGTGTGATTATTTAAGGCAATACAATAGTTATTCCATGTCTCTCTTTATATATTACCATTGCTTTGTGCTGAAATTGGTTCTGTAATGGCATATGAGGCATATCAGCTAAAGTGGATCTTGTTGCAAATATGTTTTTACATCAATAAACTATTTCCCACTTGCAGATGAATTTTGACTCATCTGCAGCAAACAGCTTTTGAAAATATTGTGACAGAAGGTGAAATTTCAGAGAGCATTTTTTCACTTTTAACACAATGTTTTAAAGACTTTTTTTATAATAACACTTTTAGTTATTGAGATTTTTATCATTTTTGCTGAGATGACCATAAAGTTATCTATCTGCTGCAGGTTTGTTGTATGGGTTAAACGGTTAAATTGGGAAGGGAGTGAAACAAGTATGGTTACAATTCTAGGTTTTTTTTACCCCAAGTTCCGTATCACTCTAAGGTGGTTGGATAGTGAAGGTTCCGGTCAGACAGCATGTAACCATAGCCTAACCATAGCCTTCACAGTGTGGAGATGCAACAAGACTTCCATTTATACTGGTGTATTGATTATATTAGCAGAGAACATAGAAGTAAGCCACCAAGTTTAATCCATTCCCTAATATACCCTTTTTATACTTGTCTCTTCCATATTGAAAACATCTCAAATATCAAATAATACAAAATCTAGGAAAAAAATTAGAACAGATCAATTTCTTCTTTACCCCAGATGTTTTCATACATGTTCTGCTTTCGTTATCCCATAAGTAATGAAATTGGTTGACATACAGCATAAATTTCTAGAAATTCTAACCTGATGTCATATTATACTTTCAATCTAAACAAATTTCTGTCCAAAACACTCAACATGTATATTAAACATTAAATTGCACTTCTAACAATCTCTAACTTGATCTATCACCATAATGTGACTATAACCTGTAGCATAACAAGAAGATTAAGACATTCACAAAATTTCACAAAATGATAAAAACTGTCTTAGCTTTACATGCTTAGGCTCAATATAAGTGAACACTAACCCTGTAATAATTGTGTGGCTGTTTTAACTATGTATCTTTAGCTATAAATGTGCATTGGTTATTTAACCCCTCTTTCCTTCATACAGATTCATTTTGATGCAGCTGACAACTTTTACCACAATGTTTTCAACTACATTTTGTATATGCATTTTTTATACTTTCATTTACAGATTCATACTGCTGCTGCAGATTTGTTGTTTGTGGAAGAGGGTTAAGCGAACCTTTTTCCTTGTCATTGGAATGATAATAAAACATTTTATAGAAATATTAACATAATTTCAATCAATTTTCACGGAAAAAAAATCATCTTTTTTGAGTAACCAATTGCAAACATTTCTTGGTTTAAACCATATTTACATCTAGGTAGCTCTATAGGTCCACAATACTACATTGAAATAGTATATATACAGCGCAATGATAACAATAAAAAAATAAATGCAACATGTTTATTTGATAACTATGTGGCTATATCTACTTGCGAAATATTGTAACTACTGCTCAATTGAAAAACTATGTCAACTATGACCAGATCTTTATTTTTCTTTTAGCACTTTTAGCTATAAATCAACTATGCACCAAAACATAAATTAACTTATTACAAATCTATGTTTTCTATGTCGGGACCAACATGTTGTTTATTTACACAATATATACATAAACAATACAGCACACCTGTATGATTGAACATTATCAGTTACACACTAAGTAACACATTTTTCATACCAACTACTCTTGTAACTCATTTCAAAATAAGAAAAACTAGTATTATTTTCTTCCAACTTTTGAGTCAAAATCAGGACAAGAACAACACATATTCTATAGTGACAAGGGTTTTATCATTGGATAAACGGTATCTCAATTTAATGCAAATTTTCTTATAAAATAATATAAAAAAGTGTCCTAAGTATGTTATTGCCAAACATCTCCTTTAAAAATGGCATTCTGGAAATGTTTTAAAAAAACAAATTAAGAATAATTAAATAGATACATATTTCTCATTACAGGCAAAAGCTGACTTTTTTCTGCAACTTTATTTTATAAGGCATGTATTCCATTATCCAATGTGAAAAAGTAACTAGAAATATATCAATGTTTTAATATGGAATAAGGATGTTTTTAAGTTGCTAAATTTCCCCTTTAAGGTATAGAATATTATAATTGCATAATGATTCCATTGGAAGAACAAGCTCCAGCCATTTAAGAATTTCAATATGTGAAAACTAAGCCCTGATTGCGATTAGAACTGTGTATTTAAGAAAGTTTTGTGAATTGGTTCTGACTGCATAGCAAGTTGGTAGCAATATCAAAATCTGTATGTATGCAATAAGAAATTGGCTCTTCATTTCTTTTCCCTCTCAAGGTTGCAGAAATCAAAGCAGTTCTTTACAGGAACATTACACAATGTCTGCTTTCCACAATACACATTCATCAGAACACATCATTAGCTTATATTGAAAATATTGAATCAAATAAGGTTGTGAAAGCTTAAAAAAGTGAGAATTTCAAAACAAATCAAACAAATTTACAACATCTGATTCAAATTCTAAGACATACATGTCATTTTACTTAACAAACTAAAAGATAGTTACTAGTAACCCTTTTAACAGTGATCACTTTGGCTTTGGGTAAACTATCCATTTTTTGCTAAACCTATTCTCTGATATAGATAACCTTTAATTCTCAGCAGAAAACAAATCTCAAAAAAGGTGTGGAAAATGAAAAAAATCCTCATATTGAGCAATTTTCTCTTTTTCTAAAAGTGTTCAACACTGTTAAAACTATACTTTCAAATTATCTATTGTTGCATTATTTTCTTGAGTTATTTTAATAGCTGACCACTGTAAAGTAATAGGTTCACAAAAATGATCACATTGATTCCTTTTGGTTTTTATCTGGTGTAATTGTCCCATGCTCCTGCATCACCCTGTAGGTTAGAAGGCCATCTTGGTTTTGAAGAACGATACCCAACTTTTCCAGATTGGGGTTCTCTTTGTGAGCCATTTGTAATGCACACCAATTTGCTGTCCGAGCTTTCCTTGCCAGTATGGATAACTCCGATATGGCAGCTGTTAGAGCTATGATATCTAAAATTGACACAAAACTTTCAGTTTGAATAAGAACATGGATTTCATATTCAAATTAAGATTATCTTATAAATGCATCACTTCATTTGATAGCAAGGATTCTTCCAAATAGAATGAATCTGTTTTTACAAATAAAAATCTGAACAAGAAATTATTATAAAACATAGAAGAAGACACATAATAAAGTAAAAATTGCTCTTCAATTAAGAACAATTTTCTTTTTCTGACAAGGTTTTCAAAAGTAGTTTTCTGCAGAGGCATATTCACTTGTTTGTACTAGGGTAAGGGTTAAAGTATATTTGTTTCACATATCATCTTTTAGGTCAACTAAAGATAATGAGTGGAAAAGATCTATATATTTTTGGGGAAAGAGATACTACTCATAAAATTTTACTCAATGTCTTACAAACTCATCTGCTGTTCTAAGTTGCCTATATGCCAGGGGAACTTTTGAAGAAATCTGCCAATTATGAATATTCTGTTTTTTTCTTTCATTTACTAAACTTCTTAAAGAAGATTGTGAAATTATTTGAGTAAAAATAAAGAAAATCTCTACAGATGAACATTTTATTTAAGAATATAGTTGAAAACATTTGGTCAAATGCATAAGACTATGAACAATTTCTCTTCTTGCCACAATGTTTCCATAAGCTGTCTGCTGACCATGCCTTAAGTAGGAAATGGTTAAATCCAGATCTGATGGAAACATGAATGATTTGGTATCTTTAATAAATAGACTTGAATCAGTAAGTTATGAGTTTCGATATATTTTCATACATTTCCTGCATATTTGTTAAATGTGGAGAGTATTTAGAAGTTTATCATACCCTTATCATCATGCTGTCTTGGTCCCCCATTTCTGTGTCTATTAGCGGCATTGACAATCTCTTCCTTTCTCCTGGCCTGGACCTTCCTGATTCCCTCTAGCCATCTCTCTAGTGCGGAGTGTATACTTGGATGTATATTAAACTCGCGGAGTTTTTCCATCTTCTCAATCAACGTAATAATCTAATATTAGATTGTAAAAATTAAAAACAAATAAATCTAAGTTCATACAATCTAAAAATCGAATATAAATTAAAAAATCTTTTAAGAGTATAAAGCATGAACTTCAATTAACAATTTCACATCTTATGCTGTTCTTATGAAAACAGATGAACATATATTATATTTAAATAATTGTGGTAACTATTTTTCTCTCAAGACATTTATGTTGCATTTATCATTATGACTTTCATTTACAACTTCTTTTTTTATTTACCGTAGATGGTGATTAGCTGATTATACAAAACTGAAACAATTTCTGGGTCCATGATTTATAATTTAATGAAAATGTATTGAACTGGCTGTAATTAATGAGTTGTGGTTCACGAAACCAACCATAGAGTACAGTCAAACTTGTATTAAGAGACCACCCAAGGGAAATGCTATAAGTGGTCTCTTAAGACAGGTGGTCTCTTATTGAGGTACAAATGTATTTTTCTTTTTTTGGGTCTTATTTATACTACATTATACATGTACATGTATTGGTATTAAAGAATAAATAACAATAAACATTTTGTTGTTCTTCTAATTTTATATTTTATTTCAATATTAATAATATTTATTTGCAAAAGTGTAAGTTGATAAATAAAACATATATAAATTTAATCACAAACTTGATTGTTATTTATTATTTGATGTTTTTGTTTAACTATAACATGAAAAGGATATGTACATGTATGTTCAGTAGAAAAATAGAGCACTACTTCTTACTAAAAAAGTCACTGATCGTGTTCTGTTTCAAAGACTGTCCATCTAAAAACAAATTATTTAAGGCATTGTCAGGTTTAAAATCTTTGAGTGTCCACAGATTTGCTAATTAAATCTAATAAAAGAGCCGATTAAATAAACGTGCTATCACCATTAGAAAGCAAAAGACAAACACAGATACCAATTAAAGAGATCAAAAAGTCGGACCAAAATTGTCATAATGAATCCACAAACAATCCCAAAACCATCCATGGGGTGATTTAACACGGTCAATAATTGACGTTAAAGTGTATTAAGTACATACTGATAAACATGCAATTATCGGCTTTTACCACTGTGATACATCTGCAGTATTTGAGAGTCGTAAAAAGACAATAACTGTAGCTAATGTGTATTAAATACAAACTGCTAACAACGCAATTATCGGTTTTTACCCACTCTAATACACGTCTGCAGAATTTGACCTCGGGTAATTTTACATGTAATACCTTTAGCTTGATGATAATTTAAACCTGTGTGGTTTACACGCGACAGTTGTGTTAGAATTATTTGACTGTTAGATTTAAGGTCGCTCAACCGTGGATTTTTATTAAAAAGGGAATGGTTTTAGTGTCCGTTGGTCGCAGACAGCAGGATCTCGCTTATTGCAGGTTAATTTATGACTAAAAAACATCGGGGGGAGTTCAATGTGGTCGCTTACACCAGGGGGTCGGTTATACCAGGTGGTCGGTAGTACAGGTTTGACTGTATCTATGACAATTGAGCTTAATTTGCCAACAGTGCAAAAACCTGTTCAGACTGTAAAATGAGGCTAATCTGGATCTACATTGGATGTAAATTTCGTATATCATAATATATCTTTAGTTCTTTTCAACATAGTACTTTGACATTAAAATAAAATCTAATAAAACTTTTCACTGATTTCTTTGTGTTGATTGGAACTTTAACTCTAAATTTTAAAACAGAACGACTAAACCTACCCTTGCATGCTCTTTAAAAGAACCTTAACACTTATACAGACGCATTTTGACACATCACAACAAATAGAGAAAATGCCCATGATGAGCAATTTCTCCTTTTGCCACAATGTTTTGAAACTGATTTCACTTACGATACGTTCATTTATAGAAACTTCTCATAGTACTTTGACATTAAAATAAAATCTAATAAAACTTTTGACTGATTTCTTTGTGTTGATTGGAACTTTAACTCTAAATTTTAAAACAGAACGAGTAAACCTACCCTTGCATGCTCTTTAAAAGAATCCACAACAAGTCTATCTACCCTTGAAGGGTTAGAGGGAAGGCGAGGTACAACTATGTTGTTTGCACTTGACACTTTTTTACCAGGGTTCTGCCGGGCAAGCTCTGCTTCAGTCTGAAAAATTGTATCATATATACAGTTTATCAACAAAAACTTGAAATTAAGACAAATACCATTAACACCGACCTTCTTGTAGTTTAAAATTATGAGAATCAGAATAACCCCAATTTAGGTCTTCTAACATTTCACAAATTATTGAATATATAACTGCTTGCAAAAAAAATCTAACTGAGGCAATAAAATGAATTCTGATCAGAGTTTTCAGTGGTTTCGGAGAACTAAATGTAGGAGTTAGGGTAACTGTTCTAGGAGAATATGCTAAATTTATACTTTTTAACTTAAAAAAAAAATTGCAGCTTATATTGATTGCACTTGGTGTCTTCTTTCTAGAGACCTAAACAATACTAGCACCATTTCCAAGTCCAAAACATAATACCGAAAATAAACTTGAATTTGGATGGCTTTTAATGACGTTTATCATTTTGAAAAGTTTCATCCATATTGGCGCTATAGTTGAAAAGATAGAAGATGCAAACACAACATGCTCCGACACTTTAACCTATTTATTGAAAAGACAAAAGCGCTAGGGTGAGTGGTATAGCCATCTTTCTTCTTCAAATAGCGAAAACTGAGCTCACTTAGGTTAAATTTGTACAAAAGGGGCTTTTATGGGAAGTAAAGTAAGTAATCTAATATCAATCTCAATCAATTGGTGAGACTTCTCTTTTCTCTTTTGTTTAATGTTAAAAAGGCAACACATGCATAACAGCAGCTAAATACCTTTTTTCGTTCTGTTTCAACATTTTTAAACTGTTCATAACATTCTTCAAGCCTGATGTGTAATTCATTAGCTGGACCACTGCGCCTACAAAACATTGAGAGAATTGATCTATAGGATATGAAGAGAATGATACTTGAACTAATAATATATAATTTACTAAATAATATGAAATCACATCATATATATTATCAATACACAATGAACATATTCTCTTCATGAGTGCCCTAAACATAGCTACAAAATACAACGTCAAGTTACCAAAAATGACATAAATATTTATTGATAGTACAATTTATTTATCATTGCAGTAAATTATTAGTTCAATTACCATAGAATGTTAATTAATACAAGAATTCTTACCCCTGATGATTTTACCCGCTTTCATAAATAGAAAACTCACTTGAGGATAGAATTCCCACAACAAAAGTTCAATGATAAATCAATTTTATTTACTGCTCTTTATCCCTTACCCACATACAAAAAAACTGCACATCATTGCAATATGTTAAACATGATTTGTGGCGAGTTGTTTTCAAAATCCTTCAAGTGGTTCAATAGTTATGGAGCGTACACGAAATATATACGGTCATATGAACTTTGACCTCTAATTGCGACCTTGACCTTGAACCAAATTGGTTGTCACATACACTCTGCACATCGTCTCAATATGGTGAACATTTGTGGTGGGTTAATTTCAAAATTCTTCAAGTGGTTTAAAAGTTTTGGAGCGGACACATAATATATGTCATATGACCTTTGACTTCTTATTGCAAGGATTCAAAAGTTATTGAACGGACACGAAATATAGTCATATGACTTTTGACCTGTAATTGTGACCTTTCTTTTGAGTTATTTCAAAATCCTTTAAGCGCTTTAAAAGTTATTAAGCGGACATGATTTGTAACAGACAGACATTCAGAGCAAAAACAATATGTTGTCTCCCCATTACATGGGGGGACATATAATTAACCTGTATCAATACAATAATACAATACAATACACAGATTTTACTTTTGTTTCTTCAAATTTTTCAATTTGGAGCATAAATGCAATACGCGTTGACCTGGAGTTACATTAAAAGTGTCATGTACTTTGAAAAATTCTGATGGCAAAATTAGTCAGAAAATTTTAATTTACAATTTTGATAAGCATTAAAAACATTGTAGATAAGGAAGAAACTTTTCTATTTCAAGTCTACTGATGCAAAAATGTAAAATGCTGTCTGTATTTGGAAAAAGGTTTAATCATTGTAGATAAGATTATTTACCTGTGCTGCCTAAACTGTTGCAGGTAAGGCTGGTAACCATAAACATAGCTAGGAGGTACTTCATACACAAGATGATCGCCGTAAACAGGGATCATGTGTCCATAAGGGTCTACAGCATAGTACTCCACACCCTGTTGTGATGGCACCCCAGGCTGACCCAAAACTGTTCCCGGAGGGAGCATCACAGGTAATCTAGGAGGATATTTAAGAACTTGTCTCTGCATAGGCCCTGACGGAAAACGCTCTACTAAATGTCTATCATATGGAAACTGTGAATGAATCAGTTCTGGTGGAACGCATGATAGTCCTGGTTGACTTGGTACAGAAATTCCTGAACTTTGGTCTATTACTGGGATTGTGTTTGTAAAAGGGGGTGGATTAGACACAAGTCTCTGTGTGTCAATAGGGGAATAAAGGAACTGCGTTGGATGTGACAACTTCAAACCATTCTGTACATCATGCTGTGAAGACACTGGGTGTATACCTTGTAATAGTTGGATTCCATTTTGCAGTTGTTTGTTATGAGAAAAAACTGAGTTAATGTCTGTATTTCTATCACCATTAGTAAGGCTTTTAGTGGATTCTGCAACTGAACCTGGGGTACTCATCGATGTATTAACACTTAATTCTGACATAGTTCCCACAGGAGATATAGTTGATGTGTGTGTTAGAATCCTTAGTGGTGTGTTGGTTGGTTGTGAAACTGTCTTTTGGGATGGACAACTCACTGTAACATCACATCTTTTTGTAGATGTTGCCTGACTCCCGATATTTGATATATTGACATGGGATGATGCTGGGTTGAAGACCAGTTTTCTGTTAGTTGGTATACCTTCATTATTTCCCATAAAAATATTTTTACCTGGAAACAGGTCCATTGTTTCTGGAGAGTGATACTGTGGTAGAACAGTTCTCTCATGTGACGTATCACATTTCAACCCTGACAAAGAATCCAAGGTTTGTAAACAATTTCCATTTGTTTGACTTTCAAACAAACTATTTGCAACTTCGATCAAACTTGCTGTCTGAATTGAGGAATTTGACTGCTGTAGCCGATTTCCAGGGACATTGCTGTTTACAAAGGGTTGAAAGGCTGAGTCATTGCTCCCAAATTCTGAATGTGTTGGTGGCATTGGTATATCAAACGTTGGTGGACTAAATCTACTTGATCTTTCAGCATTGTTAGCAATATTCTGGAGTTCAAGGAATGAATCAGTTTCGCTTGAATGTCGACTGGAATGTGATGTAAATGAGGAAATACTACTTTGGTCCGAGGAATGTCTAACTGTGGATGATTGTGGCATGGGAGTAAAGTAATCAAACCTATAATCATGAGAATCACTGACAGGTTTGTTATAATTAATATCTGTACAATCTCTACTCTGACTGTTATTGAACATGCGCTTTTGAGACTGAACTCTTTCATGATTCCAGTGTGTGTAACCATTACTTTTTGATACTGAATTATTTTGTAAACAGTTTGGATGAATAGTTTTCTTATTCCAAACATCTGGTGTACTGTGAAACTGTTCAGTGAATGGTAAAGGACTCTTTACGTCTGTGGATCGTAATGCTGCAGTTTCATCTGGACTCGTAGACCATACATTTTGAGATGTAAAACCATGAGACCTGGAACAAACAATTAAACACATGTCTTCCACTAATATAGACTTAGTGTTGCTAAAATACACTACACAAATAACTGACCTTAAGATTTACAAAAACTGAAATAAACATTAATGTTATCCGTCAGTAATAATCATCTTTCATGAAACTTCAAACATGCTTAGGGAAGATCCAGATCATACTGCATAGATGTCCAGACTGATCTGAATATTCCAAGGATTCAATTAAACAAGGGCTGTTGGAGGACAGCGCACTCGACTATTTCACCGCTTAATAGTTACTGAGATATGGACTCTAATGTAGTTGCATGCAAAACATTAACCAGAATTGCTTAAAGGGTGATAATATTCATTATATACAGGATAGAGTTATCTAACTTGATTATTATCATAGATGTGATGGTTGGGAAGGGTCATATAACGTTTCAATGGAATGCATCAAGTAGTTACTAAGATATGGACTCTTAATGTATTTGCACGCAAAACTTTAACCATAATCTCTAAGTAAACAAGAGGGCCAAGATGGCCCTAAATCGATCACCTATTTGAAAGTAAATTAGTAGCAAATATTTAACTGCAAATATCTGGGGAAATTTGATCAAGGAGTGCAAATGAAACTGCAAGGAGTGGACACTTCTCAAGAAACAGCTTATCAGTAAAGGCCATTTATATCTTGAAATCTAACAAGAAGAATGGAATTATAAAGTTTTTGTCATTTTGCACCTTTCCTGATGCTGCCTTGCTGCCCTGTTTTTCAACAAAATCAATATGGCTTCAACAGTTTATTTAGAGTGTCACTTAAGGAACATTTCTACCAAATTATCTTGCAATCGCACAAGCAGATTATAGAGGAAAAGGATTTTAAAATTTGGACATTTTGTCCCCTTTCTGATGCCGCAGCAGCCAAAGTTCTCAATGGAATTTTATTCTTTGAATGAATGTATATTGTTTTATGGCGCATCGACAGCTAAGGTCATTTAGCGCGCAATTAAATTTAATTATTCATGATCCCTGGGTAAACAAACCAGTACTAGGCTAGAAAATGTGCCTTGCCCAAAGGCACTCCACCATGACCGTAGTGCCGCGACTGGGGACTTTATTCTTTGAATAAATTTGAAAGAGGACCACCAAAGGAACATTCCTGTGATGTTTTGTGGAAATTGGTCTATTGGAATGGTAGGAGTTGGTTGTCATTTGTAGCTAAAAGTTCAATTTACCCCTTTTGTGATGACGCCTGGTTGCTATGATTGTGTAACCCATCAAAACGGCTTAAACAAATTAAATAGAGGATCATTAAAGTAAGATTCGTATTATATTTTCTTAAAATCAGACAAGCACTTTCATAAAAATGGAATTTTCAAATTTTGTCCCTTTTCTGATGCCGCCTGACTGCCATGTTTTTCGACCAATCAGTATGGCTTGAACAATTTGAATAGAGGGTCACCCAAGGAACATTTCTACCAAATTATATTTGAATCTGACAGGCAGATTCGGAGGAGAAGATTTTTAAAGTTTGGACATTTTGTCCCCTTTCTGATGCCGCAGCAACCAAAGTTCTCAATGGAATTTAAATCTTTGAACAATTTTGAAAGAGGACCACCAAAGAAACATTCCTGTGATGTTTGGTGGAAATTGTTCTTGCGGTTCAGGAAGAGATGATGTTTAAAGCTAACAGTTAACGACGGACGACGACGGACACAGAGTGATCAGAATAGCTCACCTTGAGCCTTTGGCTCTAGGTGATCTAAAAAAGAGCAACAATTTTTATTGGTTGTGTATATAGTCATGAAATAGGGAAGGGTTTTTATAAAGTTTCAAGACAATGCTTCAAGATATGGACTTTTAATGTAGTTACAAGCCAAACTTCAACCATAATTTCTAAGTCAAAAAGGACCATAACTTGCATTATATGCTGGATAGAGCTATAGTACTTGATTGTTTACATAGGTGTGAGGGTTGGGAAGGGTTGTATAAAGTTTCAATGCATGCATCAAGTAGTTACTAAGGTATGGTCTCTTAATGTAGTTGCACACAAAACTTTAACCAGAATTTCTAAGTAAAAAAAAGGCCATAACTTGCATAAAATGCAGGATAGAGTTATCTTACTTAATAATCTACAAAGGTATGATAGTTGGGTAGGGTTGTATAAAGTTTCAATGCAATGCATCAAGTAAATACAGCTCTATGGACTCTTAATTTAGTTGCACGCTAAACTTTAACCAGAATTTCTAGTAAACAAGAGGGCCAAGATGGCCCTAAATCGATCACCTAATTGATAGTAAATTAGTAGCAAATATTTAACTGCAAATATCTGGGAAAATTTGATCAAGGATTGCAAATGAAACTGCAAGGAGTGGACACTTCTCAAGAAACAGCTTATCAGTAAAGGCCATTTATATCTTGAAATCTAACAAGAACTTTAATAAGAATGGAATTATAAAGTTTTTGTCATTTTGCACCTTTCCTGATGCCGCCTTGCTGCCCTGTTTTTCAACGAAATCAATATGGCTTCAACAGTTTATTTAGAGTGTCACTTATATAAAGGAACATTTCTACCAAATTATCTTGCAATCGCACAAGCAGATTATGGAGGAAAAGGATTTTAAAATGTGGGTATTTTTCTCACTTTCTGATGCCGCAGCAACCAAAGATCTCAATGGAATTTAAATCTTTGAACAATTTTGAAAGAGGACCACCAAAGGAACATTCCTGTGATGTTTTGTGGAAATTGGTCTATTGGAATGGTAGGAGTTGGTTGTCATTTGTAGCTAAAAGCTCAATTTACCCCTTTCGTGATGACGCCTGGTTGATATGATTGTGTAACCAATCAAAACGGCTTAAACAAATTAAATAGAGGATCATTACAGTAAGATTCGTATTATATTTTCTTAAAATCAGACAAACACTTTCATAAAAATGTAATTTTCAAATTTTGTCATTTTGCCCCTTTTCTGATGCCGCCTGACTGCCATGTTTTTTGACCAATCAGTATGGCTTGAACAATTTTTATAGAGGGTCACCCAAGAAACATTTCTACCAAATTATATTTGAATCTGACAGGCAGATTCGGAGGAGAAGATTTTTAAAGTTTGGACATTTTGTCCCCTTTCTGATGCCGCAGCAACCAAAGTTCTCAATGGAATTTAAATCTTTGAACAAATTTGAAAGAGGACCACCAAAGGAACATTCCTGTGATGTTTTGTGGAAATTGGTCTATTGGAATGGTAGAAGTTGGTTGTCATTTGTAGCTAAAAGTTCAATTTACCCCTTTTGTGATGACGCCTGGTTGCTATGACTGTGTAACCAATCAAAACGGCTTTAACAAATTAAATAGAGGATCATTAAAGTAAGATTCGTATTATATTTTCTTAAAATCAGACAAACACTTTCATAAAAATGGAATTTTAAAATTTTGTATTTTGCCCCTTTTCTGATGCCGCCTGACTGCCTTGTTTTTCGACCAATCAGTATGACTTGAACAATTTTTATGGAGGATCACCCAAGGAACATTTCTACCAAATTATATTTGAATCTGACAGGCAGATTCGGAGGAGAAGATTTTTAAAGTTTGGACATTTTGTCCCCTTTCTGATGCCGCAGCAACCAAAGTTCTCAATGGAATTTAAATCTTTGAACAATTTTGAAAGAAGACCATCAAAGGAACATTCCTGTGATGTTTGGTGGAAATTGTTCTTGCGGTTCAGGAGGAGATGATGTTTAAAGCTAAAAGTTAACGCCGGACGGACGACAGACGACGGACAAAAAGTGATCAGAATAGCTCACCTTGAGCCTTCGGCTCTAGGTGATCTAAAAAGGGCCATAAGTTGCATAATATGCAGGATAGTGGTATCTAACTTGATAATCTACATAGGTGTGATAGTTAAGTAGGGTTGTATAAAGTTTCAATGCAAACAAAACCTTAACCAAGGTATGACGTGGACGCCGACGCCAGGGTGAGTAGTATAGCTCTCATATTCTTCGAATAGTCACGCTAAAAAGGCCAATTTTCACATGGCATGGCTACATGAAATCATCTTTTGCCTTATCAATACTATTTTGAAAATATTTTCATTCACTAGCTATAATTGTGCATGTGGCTGTCACTAGACATACCTTGACATGATAACATGTCCGATGGTTTATTTACACTAGTCAGCATTTAGCCAAGAGAACATTAGTCTATTGGTTTTTATTTACACCTTTTTTTATTTGCCCTGATGAGGTTTATGGAGACTATTTGAGCAATGCTCTACTAAGACAAACCTAAGGGCATTATTTTGCAACCAAGGAGATCCAAATCAACCAGCAAATTCTTGCAGATTTATAAAGCATTTCTTGTGATTACATCACACTTAAAACTAACTGTCATCTTTAGTTAATTTCACACATTACCAACAGAAAGATTTTTCTCTCATGAATACTGTATGATCATTACAAAAACATCATATGGCACAAATAGAGACAGTGTATTATCTCACTGACTTTGACATATCCTGGTAATGCCAATACAGGAATGGATAGGAGGGCTCCAAGTGGTTATAGCCTAGTTTTCGGATAGGAACTACGATGATAGTTGGGTAGGTATATTCCAGTAGACCTAATTTATTTTAAAGTCTTGAGGTGTAATATGGATTTCATTAAACATATTGGTAATTCAACTGAAATAAACTGTTATATCTTACAAGGAAGGCAAAACAATAAAAATTAAATTCAAATCTAGACCAAAATGAAAGACTGGTCACAGATCAAATACAGCATCAATCCATAAAGGCATAGTGATTGAATAAATAAGCTCTCATAAAACTTAGCCAAAACAAGTAGTATTTGAACAGAGTACTAGATTACCAAATCCATTTGTTGTGAGTTCTCAAAAGAATCGTTTCAGTGAGGCAATTCTTTTAAATACCCACAAAAAAGGGTTTGAGTGTCTAGTCTTTAAAACATGAAAAAGACCCTTAAAAAGAGCTCTGTTTGAACATGCATACAGATGAAGATACAATAGCTCCATGCTATTTACATTCAAGCTTATAAATAAGAAAATGCATGAAGTTACATACCTTTCATTGTTGAAAGTATCTATTGAAGCAAAATTGTCCACATTTTCATTGAGATTAAGGTTATTGAAGGCAAAGAGTGAGCTGTCTTCGTCTACTATCTTACTAACAAGGTCGTCCAGACCTGTCATTTTTTCATTTCCAAAATTAAGCTGGTCAAAAAACCCTGAGTCTTGGTGGGTCCTGGAAATGGTCGAAACTGGAAACTCTGCAGAATGAATAATAATGATTATTATAGTAATAATGATATAAAACCTGTCAATATATTTTTGAAATACAGATTTTGTAGTAAGTGCTTTAGAATGGCATTAACCCACATGAGAATTTTATTGATACACATTTTGTGGGTACTGGTTGGTGATATTCATGAGCTTTATCAATACCAACATAATTATACAAATAAATTTGGTGACTTAAAATGTCTTAATTAACATATTATTTTTCTTGAAGTATTTCTTTCAAATTGCCACTGGTCTTTTAGATTTGAAGTTTGTTTTCTAAGTTAAAGCAGGGCTAGTATGTCTTTCACTTGTTGTGTTCCACATTATATCCAGTAATAAGTATTAAAAATATATACCTGAATGATATACATATCTTCAAAAGTGTCTGCATTAATTAAATATACATTGAGACATGTAAGAAAAACTCTCATTCAATTGGAAAATGAAATGTTGACACCACGTTGAAAGCATAGTTAAACAAGAGTGTAAAACTGTCACAATATTCATCTTTTGCCGGACCAAAGAGTTAAAGGTGATCTGGCTAGAAATTACATAACTTTGTCATCTAAATTGAACTGGCTGGAAAACGTATTTGCCTGTGATATTGACACCATGAATAGGTTTGTTGAAGATTCAATTTATGGATTGTTTGAGTTAGAGATCAAACAACTTTTGTGAATACCACACAAAGCCTACATCCTGTTTTAAGATAGGTGTATAGAAAGGAGTTTGCTCATCAATTTTCTTTTCTACCATGATTTGAAAAATCATCTGTACTAGAGAAAGGTTTAAAACAATCCCTACCTTGACCCTCGTAGTTGTTAAGATTTGTCTGGAATGATTGTTGTTTGTTTATCTGATTTTGAAATGGTGTACCTTGGTCCCATCTCGATTGATTGTCTCTTAAATTGGTCATTTCCCTTGGTTTAATTTAATACAGTTCATATCATGTTGGGGATTTAATACAACTGGAAAATAAAGAAAACACATTATTTAAACAAATCTTTAAGTTACATTGTACTTTAAAACAATTACATCAACATCTTAATTAAATCAATGTTTTACTATCAGACATGTGTGCAACAGAACTTTTACAGAAGGAATGAATACCAATGATATTGTAGGAACAGAGGCTTTTCTATGAATAAGAAAGGGTTTTCAAATATTCCAGCTTCAGAACTTTATATTCACAAACCCACAAAACACATTTGTTGCATCTCAATAACAATATGTCAGTAAATGATAGCATAAACGACAGATTATCTGAGTATGGAGAAGTGATCCCTATATATTATCCTGCCAAAGCAGGCAATACAAACCAAACATTTCTTTGGCGTAATTTGGCAGGGTTATTTCAGTGCCTGAAGTCTGGTAGGGTTGGGTTTTTTTTTATTCCAAAAGCTTTCTAAGAAGAATCAATAACAACTTAAAATGTACAAATGGCTTGCATGAAATACGTCTTCAGATAATTGATCAAATTGAAACCTAATCACCATGGCCAGGACTAACATAAACAGGTTAACAAATTCCAACATGTCATCCATAATGTAGGCTCCAAAATGTCAGAGGTTAACTTAGCCATATATATTATTGGGAAGTAGGCATGAAACTACCAAATGTTTAGTGCAGATAGCAGACATCTTTAAAAAACATTTTGACAAAAGGAGAAATTGCTTTTAAGTAGCACACAATGTTTTCAACTCAATTCAATAATTATATTTAAAGATGTTTTTAAACTGTAATACATGTAGTATCATCATAAATGGCTCTGATTTTTGGATCGCTATATATTTGTTTTGCTATATACAATTGTAGTCTTGCAGGATTTTTTAAGTTGCATGACGTGAGGAGACCAATCTATAATGTTACACAGAGTTGTTCGACTGACCTGTTTTTTTTTAATCAACACAATGTCTTTTGGGAAAGTTTTTTTTTTTAACCCTTTCCCTCATACAACAATTCTGCAGCAGACGACTTTGAACGTATTTTGTCAAAACATAGAAAATCTCCATAATTGAATGGATAACCTATGACAAAAAGTGGAAAACATTGTGGCATAAGAAGAAATTGCACGTTTTGTGCAATTTCTTCTTTTGTCACTATGTCTTCAAAAAGCCATCTGCTGCAGAGGCGTCAGAAAGCGTCTATATGAGGGAAAGGGTTAATAGATGGGCCACCCTTAGAGGTACTGAGCTCTAGATTATAGATAGTATAGTCAAAGTTTTAAAACTGTTCAAAAGTTGTCTTGAAATATTAGAATCATAAATCTGGGATAAAATTAGAGAAATAATTTCACTTTCCAGTACAAAAAACATCTAAATATATATTGACCGTTTATGCTTCATTTTTACTTGGTAGACTTACCCAGTAAGCAAAATTGTGTTCATTAGCATGACTTTCAATTGACTTTGCAACATTTTGAACTATTTATTACTTGTTTTTTTGTCACAATTAGCATTATTTGCAGAAGTTTCAACATTTAAAAATGTTGATCTCCACCTGGAGTTCAGCACCTATAACATGGTAATTGGAGTAGTCTATGTTTTCTCAATAATGTGTATGGATTAGTTAGGCTACAGCATTTGAGGATCAAATGCTTTAAATAGAATTCATACATTGTAAAATAACAGTTTACACATGTATGTCAAACAAAGGCAAACATTGATAGCCTAGGTTGTCGATTTAAGTAATTACATAATGTTAATCTACCAGAACAAGTTTAAGTGATAATGTAACTTTAGGGTTTCCTTCGATAACCAAAAGATTCGCCACTTTGTATAATATCGTCAGAGTTTGGCACTTGGCAACCAATAGCAGACGTCCTGGTGTATTATTTACAGTATATTTTAACAAAAGAAAGCTAACCAAACTATCACCATTTTTCTGGCTTGAGATTAACCCTTTCCCACATACAACACTTCGGCAGCAGGCGACTTTGAAACATACCCAAATTTGTTTGGAATCTCTCTTTAAATGAAAGTACAATAATTGAATAGAGTTGACAAAAGAAGAAATTGCATTTTTTAGGCAACTTCTTTTTTTGTAGCCATGTTTTCAAAAAGCATCAGAAAGCGTTTATGAGGGAAAACCATGATTATCAATTAAATTGGGAATTTTAATAATAGATTTATTATATTTAACAAATCCACCAAATGTGAGTAATTAACATGATATTACAATTATTAAAAAATGCACCAAATGACATTTTCCACAACAGATCATCTTCAGTGTTCTACTTTCACTTTAAGGACAATGAAAAATGATTTTCACAACAACTTGCAAAAGGAAAATAAACGCACGGATAAAATGTCAATAAAGAATCGTCCTGCAATGACATCTGGTGAAAAAAATAACAACAGCTTAAAATAAAACGTACCAAAGATTGAATTAATAATCCAGAAAAATTCCGAACATCCTGACTTCCCGTATCCATGTTTGTAAATAAACAAAGCATCCAAGGAAAAAGACAAACTGCGTTTCAACATATCGAATTCAATTTCCTCTTGGTGATCGAACATTTAGAGCAAATAATGTGAAAATATGTCAAAATAATTATGTAGCATACGGTATATTTTATTCAGAAACAATGGTCGCGATGACATTAAAATACAAATGTTGATTACGTCACTCATTCATTCATGCCTTCAAATCAAAACATAAACAAACAGACGAGCGAACGACATATTCGAAAGCCGTTTGATTAATCTCAACACACTTGAAGGGCTTTTTTACCTGAAAGATTTGTCAAAAATGGTAATGTTGTTAATTCATTTCTTGAAAATTGTTGTCGCCGGTCCTTTTACGAGTAAGTTGTCAAATTTACCGCCACCGTACGCTGTTGACCGCCATCGTCAGAACATTTTCTCGTATGCTAATCAGCTGTTCGAATGTCTCGGTTTCAAAACGAGACTCAATACAAGGGAAGAAACTCCAATATATTTTAGAGAACAATATATACTAAGTTATTTCCCATTTTGATATTGCCTCCATCTACTAGTTTCGGTGACCTTATTATTCAGTAAAAAATACATCCAATCAGTCTTTAGATGCCCGTTTTTGCTATCGATGCATGGAATTTTATTTCAGAGTTTATGTAAAATTTTGACCGGTAAAGCAGTCATTGCTATGACCTATCTGATGTCTATAAAGCTAATGTTACCAGAATCAGTGACCCTAAGCTACAATAACGTACACTATTTTGTAATAGAAAAAAAGAAAATGATATTGTGATATAGGTAAACGACACTATGTTCAATGTCAAACTAACATTATAACAGGACAAAATTATGTCGCCTTAAATCATTATTCACCCTCCCTTCAGGGACTAAACATTTCATGTGTGAAATGTTATGAAGAAATTAAACAGACTTTTCACTAGATATTTAAAAAAAAAGTAATCTGTACTTACGTCTTTTAACACTGCACAGGGCATGCTATGGTAAATATTATTAAGTGTTATTATTTGTTATACTGTCTTCCTTAATCGTTTATGTCTTTAAATCCTATGCTTCATGATTTCTGGGATGTAAATTAAATCATAGATAGTAGTAAACTATCATCAAAGGGGAAAACCATCCATAACTACGCTATACATAGTTTCAGAAGTTCATATGCAACTTGGAGTGAACATTAAAACAAAGAGTCATGGAGAGCTTATATGGTAAGTGTGTACTGTTTAATCCTTCCCCACATGTAGACTCTTTCTGACGCCTCTGCAGCAGACGGTTTTTTGAAAACATAGTAACAAAAGAAGAAATTGCACAAAACGTGCAATTTCTCCTTTTGTCACAATGTTTTCAACTTTTAGTCATAGGTTATCGATTCAATTATAGAGATTTTCCATTATTTGACAAAATATGTTTAAATTCGTCTCCTGCAGAATTGGCGTATGAGGGAAAGGGTTTATCCTTCCCACATACATCACGAAGAAGATGGGTATTGATAACACGTGACAAAAGGAAAACAAATCTCTTCATGAGCAATTTCTCCTTTTGCCACAATGTTTTAAACTTTACTAAACAATCATACTTGCATTTTAAGAGATGTTTCATTATTTTGTCTAAAAACTGTTCAAAGCACACTTTTTATATATTGGAATAGGTTAATCAAGATAACGCCCTTGACACAAGTCAGTTGATGCAATGTCTACCATTAGTCAATGGGCAGCATCAGGCGACTTCTGATCAAAATCGTTCTTTTTATTGATCAGCATTTACTATTCTTTCGGCAGATATTTTCAAATTAGATTCCTGTAATATAATATCGAAACAGATACAAAAAGCAAGGGCCATATGAACACAGGACGTTTTGTATTTCGTTTATTTCTGACCAATCACAAAGTCTTTGTAGACGCTAATTGAACTTACCAATTTTGACATCTGGGACAGCGCGCTCTCTTTGATCAAATCTTTACTTGAAAACATACTAACCCAAACTGAAAAGTTTGGAACAGTTATTTTCTTAATGCAGGTTAATACTGTTTTCAACAGTATTTCAGTCATATCACGGCGATCAGTTCATTTATGGAAACACATCGGCAGAGCGTCCGCTTCGGGTGCTGGAGATCGCGGGTTCGATCCCGGCCGGGTACCACCAAAGACTTTAAAAATTGCAGTAATGGCTGCTATCATTGGCGCTCAAAATTGTGGGGTTAGCATTACGACTGACTGGCTGGTGTCAGGATAAATAGACCAGTTGTATTGATAACTTACCAAGAAAACGGCGTGATATAACTGAACAATTGTTGGAAGCGGCGTACTGATCAATCAATCCATGCTCTCTGACACCACTAATCTACCCAACTTAATTCTCAGGCAACTGGATGCCATGCCACATAGACTGGAAGACGAATGACGATAGTCTCAATGCCTTTGTCATCATTGGAAAGTCGGAAATAATATTACCGAGTCGGGCTTCGAACTCAGGACCTCTTGGTCGATAGCCCATGTCGTTACGGTTATGCTTTTTAACTAGACAATGATCATAGATTTACACACAATCAGGGGATAATATGTTCCTTAATTATTTTTCAAACTGGTATTATCTCCCTTTTACCATTTAGTCCGTATGCTGTATGTATTTCTGAACCGCCTCGGTGGTGGAGTGGTAGAACATCCGCCTCGGGTGCTGGAGGTCGTGGGTTAGATCCCAAGCCGGGTCATACCAAATACTGTAAACACGGTAGTAATGGCTGCACTCATTGGCGCCCAGGGTTGCGAGATTAGTGTTACGATTGACTGGCTTGGTGTCAGGATAAATGGAACAGTAGTACTGAAAGCTTACCCAGGAAACGCCGTGATATAACTGAACAATTGTTGAAAGCGGGTCACAACAATAACATATGTCAGGACAAACTAACCGTTAAAACCGTAACCCGGAAAATGTCATGTTATATAACTGTTAGTGACATAGAGCCACATTCAACATTTCAGATGTTTCCTGAGTGTTGACCAGCGTATTCGGTTACGTCCGCCTCAGTGGTGTAGTGGTGGGGCGTCTGAAGCGAGTGCAGGAGGTCGCGGGTTCGATTACAGACCGGAAACCCCCGTGATATAACTGAAACATAGTTGAAAGCGATGTAAAACACGATTCAAACAAACGTTTAGACCGAAAACGGACGTTCGGGATATTGTCCATTGAAAAACTACATAATAGTGTACACAACCACACGCAGCCTGGCGTGCGTGTTCCTTGTTCGCCTTCTGTGAGCAGTCATAGAGCAACCGTCTGAGAAAACCAACTTTATATTGTACACAACCACACGTAGCCTGGCGTGCGTGTTCCTTGTTCGCCGTCTGTGAGCAGTCATAGAGCAACCGTCTGAGAAAACCAACTTTATATTGTACACAACCACACGCAGCCTGGCGTGCTTGTTCCTTGTTCGCCGTCTGTGAGCAGTCATAGAGCAACCATCTGAGAAAACCAACTTTATATTGTACACAACCACACGCAGCCTGGCGTGCGTGTTCCTTGTTCGCCGTCTGTGAGAAGCCATAGAGCAACCATCTGAGAAGACCAACTTTATATTGTACACAACCACACGCAGCCTGGCGATCATGTTCCTTGTTCATCGACTGGGAGAAAACCATTTGCGAAAACCAACATAATATTGTACACAACCACACGCAGCCTGGCGAGCGTGTTCCTTGTTCGCCGACTGTGAGCAACCATAGAGCAACCATCTGAGAAAACCAACATAATATTGTACAAAACCACACGCAGTCTGTGAGCAACCATAAAGCAACCCTCTGAGAAAACCAACATAATATACAAAACCACACGCAGTCTGGCGAGCGTGTTCCTTGTTCACCGGGCCGACTGTGAGCAATCATAGAGCAACCATCTGAGAAAGCCAACATAATATTGTACAAAACCACACGCAGTCTGGCGAGCGTGTTCCTTGTTCACCGGGCCGACTGTGAGCAACCATAGAGCAACCATCTGAGAAAGCCAACATAATATTGTACAAAACCACACGCAGTCTGGCGAGCGGGTTCCTTGTTCACCGACTGTGAGCAACCATAGAGCAACCATCTGAAAAAAAAACCATAATATTGTACAAAACCACACGCAGTCTGGCGAGCGTGTTCCTTGTTCACCGGGCCGACTGTGAGCAACCATAGAGCAACCATCTGAGAAAGCCAACATAATATTGTACAAAACCACACGCAGTCTGGCGAGCGTGTTCCTTTTTCACCGACTGTGAGCAACCATAGACCAACCATCTGGGAAAATCCAACATAATATTGTACAAAACCACACGCAGTCTGGCGATCGTGTTCTTTGTTCACCGGGCCGACTGTGAGCAACCATAGAGCAACCATCTTAGAAAGCCAACATAATATTGTACAAAACCACACGCAGTCTGGCGAGCGTGTTCCTTGTTCACCGGGCCGACTGTGATCAACCATAGAGCAACCATCTGATAAAGCCAACATAATATTGTACAAAATCACACACAGTCTGGCGAGCGTGTTCCTTGTTCACCGACTGTGAGCAACCATATAGCAACCATCTGAGAAACCCAACATACGGCTGTACATAACCACACACAGCCTGGCGAGCGTGTAGCTTGTTCGACGTCTATAAGCAACCATAGAGCAACTATCTGGTGAAGGTTCATGGCCACACAAAGACGGTACACGGTGCAAGTTGGTCGTCAGTTATAGCATCTTTTGAAACATCAACATACTGGTCTTTCGTACGACACGGGTCATGTTATTTTTATGGGAAGTGCAAACAAACAATCCGATAAATATTTTGCTGTTATAATTTTTCAACACAATGAAGCATCGACATCATCAATATCATATAGACAAGAACAGTAACAACTCTTAACATGATAACAGATAACCATTATGAACCGCGTCAGGCAATAAAGAGGTATTCTTGTAAATTGATAACGGTGAGAAAACTGTGAATCCACTCTATATGTCCTGTGTAGCTATGCTATCACTGTACAGACCTTCAGAGGTAATAATAATAATAATAATAATAATAATAATAATAATAAATAATAATAATAATAATAATAATAATAAATAATAATAATAATAATAATAATAATAATAATAATAATAATAATTATGACAATTATAATACAAAACTACACATGTAGCCAAACTGGTCTAACGGTAGTTTAGTTTGCAATAACATATACTTTTTTTTTTTTTGCAATAACATATACATGTATTCGATAACAGTGATAAAGTATAATGTTACATAATTCAAAAAGAAAAGGATTTATGAAAGCATAAAGCTTAACTACTTCATCTCCTAAAAGATTGCGAACTCATCGGTTATTGATTTAATACAAGCTTACTTAACGGTAACATAGATTTAAGTGATGCCAAAACAAGGCCTCTTTTCGCCAACGCGGTTCACTTCTTTAATATACATTATCAAACAAAACACATAAATTTGCTATAAATCATGAGCAATTTCTCTATTTGTCACAATGTTTCAAAAATTCGTCTGATGTAGATGCATCAAAATGCGCCTGCAAGTGGGACACTTGAATGACACTAGAATAAATATTATGAAAAGAGCAGATAACGAGCTGCTAGAGCTATCCCGATTTCTAAAACCAAATATGTGTACCGATAGTTTCTTGAAAGTTTCTAGGACTACTTGACGAATAGTGCAGACTCAAATAAGACTTGGAATCTACACCGTTCGAGAGCTTTAAGGCTAGGTCTATTTAAACATAGCTTATACAACACATTGATAAAGTCCTTCCAATAAGTTAGGACCAGTGATTTTCAATACATGCACGTTAACTGTGTGTAATATATGACATGTTTCACCCGCATATTATTATATATCATAACGAAGCAGTGCTAGGGTAGCGAAACATGAAGACCAGGTTGAATGAGCAATTCCACATTTTGCCACACTGTTTTAAAAACTACACTTTCATTTATTGAAAGTTTCTATATTTTCTAGATGTTTTCAAAGTCGTCTACTACCGCTTTGTTTTAGGTGATAAACGGGAAAACACTGAACGTTTTCCTGAAACAAACTAAAAAGCCACAGCGTGTTTTCAGATGTAGGTGGTAAAAGGCAATGTAAACCATTTCTTCAGACGTTCAATATAACTTGATAATTTCTTTTGTAAAAGGCTGCAACATGGTTGCAACACGGTTGATCTTTTTTGTTGTTGAGAAAAGGCTGAAACATGTCTTTAGACGCCCAATGTTTGTTGATCAAGCATTTAAACCCATACACTTGGAAATGGCTAACACAATTTTATATATTACAGACTAAACCGAAATCAGGTAAACGGACGAAAAGAATAAATTGAAAACTTATGATGGAAATTCTAAAAGAGGCAAGCAATCTACACTTTGTCACGTGATCGGCGGTAGATGAGTCACTTGTCTGCTTAAATCATCCTTCATGTCATCTTTGATGGTAACCGGGGTGACCATCAGTCTCTCATACGGGTCCTGCTTAATGTCCATCCTACTCGTCTCGTTCACGCCTTTTGTATAACTATAAATGCTATCCACGATTTTTGTATAAAGTCTGGGGTGTATTCTAGGCCGATCCAATTCTTCTATTGGTCTCAACATCTGTTTAAATGGCAACTGTTTGGTTTCTTTAAGAGAAAAACTGTTCGTAGGTTCGAGCTCCCGCCTGGCTTTAAACGCCATGAGCATTTTGGAAGTCGGAAAGTCAGACATATTGTGTGGCTTCTTCTCATACCTTCTCTCGATCGCCCGTTTTGCCTGAAAAAAGAATCCAGAATAATGTAATAAATCTTTTCAACACTGCTCGACTCATTTAAAATCTGCAACAACGCAAAGACATCCTCTGAGCCTGTTCTTGTTCTTTACCACATCTATTTGAATTGATCAGAAATTTCAAACAATACGGTTTTTATTCTATTAAACCAAATTACAAAAACATTCCAGTGATCTGTGTTTAATGTGAAAGCATATAATCGAGTTTTCATTGTCCGTATATGAGCCGTTCCACGAGAAAACCAACACTGTAGAGTCTGCGAAAAGTATCGTTCCGGATCAGCCTTACCATGCCGCGCAGGCTAACCCGGACAGACACCTTTCGTCTCTTGCGGATTTTCCGTTTCAGGAATCATTACTCTGTACGCCTGTCCCGCAGAGACGGAATATGTCGGTCCGGATTAGCCTGAGCGGATTGCGAAGGCTAATCTGTGTCGATACATAACGCAGAGTCTATAATGTTGGTTTTTGCGTGGACGACTCAATTATTACTGAACAAAGACCGATGAAAGTGATAAACTATGTTAAAATAAAATAATACGAAAACAAGATTAACTTGTTTCATACACCATGCTTTTCCCATACAGCTTATAATTATTTCATGTTCGCCCTTTTCCAAATGAGACTACTAGTATTCAAATAATAGTAACGAACAGCGTAAACCAACACCAGCCTCTTTGCAACAGTATCAAAGGTTTTCTAGATAAGTTAAATGGCTACATACACACAATACAGACGCACGTTATTCGTGTGATGTGTTCATAAGGCAAGTTCTAAGTTGAGTTGGATTCGAATGAGATTATACGAAGATGCCAAGTGCGTTGTCTTTGATAGGAAACGATTCAGATTAGATTGCATATTTGAGAAGGCTTTTTGTGAGTGCAAGGATAGTCCTACTGGAGCATGGATTTTTTTCTTTTACAGAAACTCTTACATGTCACTGATACGGTGATACCATCAGAACATTAACACATTATAAATCTTCTGAAACGGCTATTAGAACGCGCAGGCTCGTCTTGGTCTATAATGTTTGCCAAAATGTAAAGTCGTGCATAATATAATACAGCCTTTACAGGTTCGAAATTCACGACGATTAATTTAGGAGTTCATACTTCCACAGTGTTCTTATGTCCGTAATAACTATCCATATACATCATTAGAATATTTAAAAGGAAAGACTGAAAACAGACAGGAAGGTACTGCCGTAATATTTTACGACATTGACCACTTGAGTCACACGACATTGATTGGAGTTAAACGCCATTTGTTGTTCTATCGCGGCGGCCAGTTCACCAAAAGTGTGTTTTGCTGATTCTCTGCCAACTATACTCCAAACAAAATTCATCCATGGTTACTGGCTACTTTTTGTTTGTGGACCCCGGATGACGATAGGCATAATGTTGTTTGTCAATCATCGGATAGACTGAACGGTGGAGCCGGGGCTAATACAGTCAAAAACGGATATCCCCTGTTCGCCATTCTGTTATTAGTAATGTACCATCAAAGATACCATAATTCTGCTATGAGCGCAAGCATGCTGTCGAGATTTTTTTTTTTTATCTGATTCGTTTACCTGTGAAGGTAGATTTTATGTTACATTCGATTCTCTACACAAAGCAGTTACAGTTACAGGCTTATTCCACTGTTTGTAATCGGTCGTATTGTATTTGGAGAGGTCAAATGACATTTAAACGTGTTATTCAGTCGCACGAAGTTCTATATTTGGACACTAATACAGGATATTGAAAAGGATTGCTGTAGGATTACAAACGGACAATCCTGATTGGAGTAAACATGATGTGAACTAGAGAACTTGAGAATACGACAATTGACGAAAACTCGGTTGTATACGAAAAATACATCGGGGAAAAAATCTGCTTTTTTTTGGACTTCTCAGTATTTTGTCTGGTAAAATGTCTTCATTTTGTTCTAAAGCATTTACCACTGAATTTATAATCGACACTCATTATGTCGACATTAGAAGTGTCCATGTTCCTGTTATTTTGATATTTTAAAGAAGACCTAAACATTCCGATTATCGTTTCATATATAATTCCGTGTCCCCTTCGATTTCTGTAGTTTCGATTTGTCGGATATATCGAGGTAATTTTTCAAAATCAGAAGAGAGAATGTTCTCTCTGATGCATTATTATGCTTAATTCATACTTTTGTTAGAGAGTTTCTCCGAACACATAACAAACTGTATCAAACCGACGTTCAGACATGTCCAACGAGTCTTATCTGGACTTTCATATGGGAAAACAAAACGTTAATGTCGATTCTTTTAAATGTTCCCCAGAGTTCGAGATAATGGAAGCTGACTGCACATTGTAAATAATGCTTACTGTTTCGGATGCAATACTATATAACTAGACTAATGAACCAATTTGTTAAGTAATCACGAAACGAAAAACACATTTTAGGTTCTAGGTATAATTGATTAAACCCTTTCTCACATACTGTAAAACTGCACACTATGTATTCGAAATAGTCTTAGCAAAACATAGAGAAAATCCCTTTAACCCTTTCCCTCATACGACAATTCTGCAGCAGACGACTTTGAACATATTTTGTCAAAAAAAAGAAAATCTCTATAATTAAATGGATAATCTATGACAAAAAGTGGAAAACATTGTGGCAAAAGGAGAAATTGCACGTTTTGTGCAATTTCTTCTTTTGTCACTATGTTTTCAAAAAGCCGTCTGCTGCAGAGGCGTCAGAAAGCGTCTATATGAGGGAAAGGGTTAAATAAATTGTTACATGTATTACTGAAAACAGTTTAGTATCCTTTAGTCACACGTCTACCGCAGTTGCGTCCAATTACGTTGGTAAGTGGGCAATGCTTTAGCCTAGTTGATCCGATTGGCGTATACAGTGACACGTGATTTATGAGAGAATGGTGAAAATATACGACATAAAAACATATGGGTGAAACAATATATTGTAAACCTTTGTATCGAATTCTTTGAGAAACTGAAAAAGGAGAAAGGCATTTATTTACCTATGAAAACATTGCGAAAGTGATCAATGAATATATTATAATATTAATCATTTAATATCAACAACACCGAGGGAAATCAAGTTTTAATGTAGATACTTAATGGTGATGTTTACGTTATATGGATAAAGGTGTTCCATTAAACACTCCTGTCGCCTACAGGAAGGTATTAATTAATTATAGAATAGCAAGGCGTAGGATAGGTAGACGGACAGAATGTATTAAAGACATCCGATGCAAAAATCACTATAATTGAGCCGTTCCGCGAGAAAACCAACATTGTGGACTCTGCGTAAAGTATCGATCATGATCAGCCTAACTTGCCGCGCAGGCTGACCTGGACAGACACGTTTCGCCTCCGGTGGATTTTCTGTCCCAGGAGTCATTACTCTATACCTCTATCCCCGTGAGACGGAATGTGTCGGCCCGGATCAGTCTGCGGGCTGATCTGGGTCGATACATTACGCAGAGGCCATAATGTTGGTTTTATCACGGGACGGCTCATATGATAGACGGTTTGTCTTGTTGTATAGACCTATAGTCTTGGCAATAAGTTCTTATTGCACGTATGGGAGAACTGGGATTTGTTTGTTGGATTGTAGTGTGTTTAACGTCGCTTTCAACATTTAGTTATGTTATATCACGGATTTTACTGACTGAGTTACCATACCTACTAGTCATTTATCCTGACATCAGTTAGACAGTCGTAATGCTAGCCCCTCAATCCTGAGCGCCAAGGAGGGAAAACTTTTACAACGGTTTTAAAGTATTTGGTTTGACCCTACCGGGAATCGGACCTGCGACATCCTACATACGAGGCGAACGCTCTACTACTACGCCTCCGAGGGACAACTTAAAGATGGTGACCTATCATTGAATAACTATAACATTGTTCGAAAACAGCAGCCATTATGTCCCAGAAACAAAGCTGTACTTACACGCTCTCGTCTCTTCTGCTTTGCCATTTTTTCTATTTTGACTTGTAAAGGTGTTTCTCTATTTCTAGGAGTTAGTGCGGGAACAACTCCGATATGACTAGGAATCTTCTTGTGTCTTTTAGCACTTGACTCTGGGAATGTGAACTCGCGTGTTTGGAACACTGGCACCACCTGTTGATGAACCTCAACCGAGAGAGATCGTTCGTCGTTCTGGAAAATTTGAGTTAAACTGTAGAACACTTTATAACATGACATGTTATTGTAGACTAAGACATTCTAGTAAATCATCTATCTAGGATAGGGTTCGAAACTTTACATTAACAGTTTGCATACACAGCAATTGACAGAGCTAATTAAATTGAAAGAATTTTCATATTTTGTATAGATAGTTTTAAAGAAGTCTGCTGCAGATGATTTGCTGTATGTTGGAAAGGGTTACTCTATAGATATGCATCAGTGTTAACCCTTTCCCTCATATAGACGCTTTCCGACACCTCTGCAGCAGACGGCTTTTTGAAAACATAGTGACAAAAGAAGAAATTGGACAAAACGTGCAATTTCTCCTTTTGCGACAATGTTTTCTACCTTTTGTCATAGGTTATCCATTAAATTATAGAGATTTTCTATTTTTTGACAAAATACGTTTAAAGTCGTCTGCTGCAGAATTGTTGTATGAGGGAAAGGGTTAAGTAAATGTTGACTTGTGAACCTCTGCAGGTCGTGTTTCATACGTCGGGGATATATATTGAAACATTTGAGCCGTTACACGAAAAAAGCCAACATTGCAGACTCTGCGTAAAGTATTGATCGGATCAGCCTAAGCAAGTCGCACAGGCTAACCCGGGCAGACACATTTAGCCTCCTGTGAATTTTCTGTTACAGGAATCATTACTCTATACATCTATCCCCCTGAGACGGAATGTGTCGGCCCGGATTAGCCGATGCTGATCTAGGACGACATATTACGCAGAATCCATAATGTCGGTTTTCTCGTGGAACGGCTCATTTTGCTTCAGGAAAACCAACATAGGGACAATTGCGATCGATGTAGATTCATGCAGATAGATATTGCTCTGCACTGGTCGGCCATTAATCGCGGAAAGTTTTTAGAATTTCTGACAGACATACAATGTGAATTTGGATCAGGCTGCGATGATGTGATGGTAGCTCGCTAGCTATACTTTTTATAAATTCGCAAAGGTTTGGTTTTCCTGGAGCACGGATCTTACCTTCTCGGTTATAAATGCGGGCGATATCGTCAGGGATGGGATCATAGGAATATCCGGGGTTTCTTCATCCAGGTATTCTTCGAAACTGTTGTGACGTTTTGGCAACATGTGCTCTGGGATAGGTGGCAGTGTTTTCTTTTTCTTCCTCTTCCCCGCCGCCACATATGGCGGCTCAAACCGGAACTCCTTGAATGCGCATGTCTTGGTGAGACCCTGATCCTGCGATAGCTGCAAAGGAAGACCGCAATGTTCGCAGTAAACAAATCCAGAATAGAAGGTATGACTGAACCCTCGTCTCATTTCGCATTTAGAACTACGTTGATTATAATGATATAGTGTGAATGTATACATCTATTTCTTATCTACTTGGGCGGTCTACGTTCTTTCCGTTCTATAGATTCACAAACGTGTTCAGATTTCAGCAAAAAGAGAGCAAGTATTTATAGAAGAAGTTACAGTTGTTACTAGAAGGAGCACTTCTATTTCAACGCATGCCGACGAATTGCACTTCCACAATTAAATAGTATCACTGTCAATCAATTTTCTATAGAACATGTTTCTGTTAGTTTTCCCCGATCATTTGTTCATTTGGACTCATAAAATCACCAGTCAATTAAAGTACGGCATTATCAATGTCCTCACAACACGGCGGATAATTGTTCAGATTGGTTTCGAATATTGTTTACACTAGGTGCTTCTGACCTCTAAAACATAAAGAAACACGTTCCAATTAATCTTTCTCGAACAAGAATGATTATTTTGCCTATGTTCACTCTTAAAATTGTATTTTCCAAAAAAAAAACGGAGTCACGTGTCAGATCTCAAACTAGTTTTTCAATTTGGATCGACATAACAACGCATGCAAGCCTGCATGATTTGATGCAACAACTCCAATTTGAATCTATGACAAATCAAATGCATTTATTTATTTTGATTTCCAAATTTTGTAGATAAAATTCATTCATAATCGCCTTTCGATCTACGACCAATCTTATCCACTCATACGGACCGATTATTTCCTTTATGGCTTCGAACATAGGCCATGATTATCTATTTAAATTATTTATACAAAAACTGAAAACTAGTTATTATGTTATTTACTTATTTAATCCCTTTGAAGGATACTAAGCTAGCTTCAATCTTAAGCTTTTACGCACAATAATAGTGTAAATAATTGACGCATATGTCCTTAAAATCTCATAAGAATATAAAGACGGTGTATTTACATTTACCGTCATATTAAACCTAATACAATGAAGTATATTTCGTTCTTTTAGCGACGCAAAATGTGACAAATATATTTAATAAGATCTGCAACAATATGTTTTCTATGGCTTACTTGATCCTGTTTTCATGTATATGTATAAGTGATTGTCCGTCAAACCCTTACTTACATTGTTACACGCAGGGAGAGTAATCTGTTACATGAAACTAAATTTAAACTACTGTTTTGAATTTATTTCTAGACAAAAATAGACGGATGATAATGACGAAATGTGACCGGAATAATAAAACCCCTGTAAATGCGTCTCTGTCTAAAGTTGTTACTTAACTTCTGATAAAAATATTCAATTTTTTATTGCATTTCAGACCAAATACCGGTAACATCTTCGAACAAAAGGATTAGTTTGCCTGAAATGAGCATTATACCCGAAACACTTAACAGTACAACTGAAAACAAAACAAGAAGGCTTTTCGATCAACGTCGTGTGTTAAGGAAAATCCATTGACAGAGTTGTCCAAAAGCCGTTACCAACAATTGTCCGGAAATCAATTATGTTCCGCCCCTATGCTACGTGCAACTTTAAAACCCCAGATGTATACGACATAGTTAGTTTAATAAGTCAACATTACACTACATTTGTTATTATCGTTTATAAAATAATGTCTTACAACTAGTCACTCGCGATATCCCTTCCTGGATACCCAACAGGCTCTCGCGCCGAATATGTGGAAAGATCCGAAAGATGGACCCAACCCTCATTGGTTTCGAACTCGAGACCTTTAGATCACTATGTGATTGCTCTTCCTTTGAGCCGCTGTCTCTTACAGCACTCTATTTCAAGAGCAATGTGTTCGTACTCGGTCTTGATGTTAAGACCAAACTCCTTCGCGATTTAAACATCATAGGTATCAGTATTAAAATTATTAATACTACAGATTCAAAATTCACCAATCAACCTTCAACGTGAGGCTGATACACTAACACACATTAATTCCATTGATTTGTCAAGATTCCTTCGTAAAGTATTGAGACAGACACAACTGTATATCTGCGTTATTAGCACGCCAATTAAAGCTTTTACTAAGAATCTCTTTACATGCAACAGTGGCTTTAGAAAACGTGTTTCACAACCCTTTGCCCTTCGTTGATAGATGCGACTTTTGATCTACCTTCAGCAGATAATCCAGCTCAATTCATTTAGTTTAACATTCCTCTCCGTTAGAATTGCAAAAAGTATTCACATTCGGTTGAACTCGTTTACCCTTCCCCACATACAAATGCTCTGAAGCAGACGACTTCTGAAAACAGAGGAGAAATTGCTCATTATGCGATTTGCAGATTAGTTTATTGTCTTTGTGGAACAGGATAGCATACTGTAATCAAACATGATGAAGGGAAATGTTTGTGTCTGTATCATTACTCAAACTGTGCCATGCAATATCAGCCAAACGTTGGAGATTATACAAGACTAAGCGGTTCCGTTCGAATCACCATTTTGACTTTTCCCGTGTACGAATATTAAACGATTTGGACGCACCTTGCAGCAGACGACTGTTGAAAACATTATAGGGAATGAGAAATGAATCGTAATGAGTACATTCTCTTCTTACTAGAATGGGTTCCAGGTGCCTCTCTATTAAATCTGCAATGCATTCAATGACAGTTTACGTTAGTTAAAAACAGACAATCAACCAATCAGATTGCAGGCATTCCAACCCTGGTGCGAACCGTAGCAAACCGTGAGGTACCAAACCGCTCCACTGAACATAAAAACTGTACTCAGGCAAGTTGGTTGGTAGCCTACTTGTGCTTGTGTTGTTCAAAATATTTATATACCGGATACTAGTTTTATACTATTCGGCTGTACATGCATACATGGAATCAGCCCCCTAATTTATTTCAGTATATTTAATGACTGATTCATGTCAATTTAAAAATCGTTAATAAAAAACATATCTATTTGTCATCGACTCTAAAGAATGCGGCTGATATTTATCCGGATCGATGTTTGTTACTGTGCTACACTTCAAGTAGTGAACATTGAGTGATTTATTCGCTGAATTCGATTTTGTTGAATCTAAATCAACAACATCCCAACTTGAAAAGATCAGTGTGTATATACAGAGCTCTAGATAAGGAGCACTTTGCATGTTCTAAAATCCTTAACCCTATGTTGTGGGTACTCAACATAGAGTTTGCTTTAGTAACAAAAGAGAAATTGTAGGAAAAAGAGCTGAATACTCCTCCGTATCTGGACCTCTATATATATCCTTTTAATTCTTATAGCTCTCTATCTTGGTCCATATGTATGGTAGTTAAGTACGGGTTAAACTTGGTCTACATTCATCTCATTAATTGTAAAAAGTGTATATACAAAGCGAAGGATAAACCAAGTATATATACCATGTGTATATACAAAGCGAAGGATAAACCAAGAAAGGTTTTAATCAATTATTTATTTTTAAAGATTCAACTGAAAGCTACGGTCTTGTACATGTATTGTTTACCCGTCTTCCCAACACGTTGGTTTCAGATCACACAGACTTGGATATGGAACATTTCGAACAAGACTGTTAAAGCATCGGCTTTCAGCTATATCTTTTTCGGCGCCGAATTCTCTAAAGTAGACTCTTCCATGTTCGAAATTGGGTGACTCAATGTTCATGTAATAAGAGTTTTGGAATACTTTGATTTCTAAAAGGCAAACAATACTGATTCCAGGTAAGACATCTCGTTACAAGCTGTCTCACCTGAATCTGTATTGTTTGCAAAATCCTCAATATTGACATTAGCGCTGAAAGAGCTAAAAACGATTAAATATTTTTATATTCGCTTCACTTCAGTTTATATGCGGACCGCAGCTCGTTCAATGAGAAAATGGTATGGAGACAAGATACTAGAGCGTGTATAGACTTTCGTTTTATTGCATAGTGACTAGCTATACTGACTAGAACACATTTAACACACCATATAAAAAGCAATAAAATGACGTTTGTTGATTAATAGAGAATTTATATTTGATTAAAAGTGGGTTACAAAAACCTGCCACACTTAGGATATATTTTTGTTTTTTTGTTTAATGTTATGACACAAAGTCCGTGGTGTCATGACTCTGCGACCGAAGCAGATCATGACCAGCTTGCACAACAAGAGTGTATACATTGAGCAGAGGGTATTGGTCTGAGCGCCAATTAACCATTTCCCTCATATGTTTTCAAAAAGCCGTCTGCTTCAGACGCGTCAGAAAGCATCTGAATGAGGGAGAGGGTTAAGAGTTGCCAGTTGTTCTATTCAGGCTTATACGCATCCTCGGTAGCCAGGCTATTCATAACTTAATATGTGTTATATTTCATGAATAGCACGGGTACCGAGGATATGGCGTATACACTCTTACTGTACATCACGCTTAAAGTGTCAAAGCACGCATGCGACGACCGGGGCCTTATCTGTATGCCATAGTTAAATAGACATAGATGTGATATAGTTCATGAATAGACCGGGTACCGAGGATATGGAGTATATACACTCTTACTGTACATCACGCTTTAACTCTCAAAGCACGTATGCGACGACCGGGCATTATCTGTATGCCATAGTTAAATAGACATAGAGGTGATATAGTTCATGAATAGACCGGGTACCGAGGATATGGAGAATACACTCTTACTGTACATCACGCTTTAACTCTCAAAGCACGTACGCGACGACCGGGGCCTTATCTGTATGCCATAGTTAAATAGACATAGAGGTGATATAGTTCATGAATAGACCGGGTACCGAGGATATGGCGTATACACTCTTACTGTACATCATGCTTTAAGTGTCAACGCACGCATGCGACGACCGGGGCCTTATCTGTATGCCATAGTTAAATAGACATAGATGTGATATAGTTAATGAATAGACCGGGTACCGAGGATATGGAGTATACACTCTTACTGTACATCATGCTTTAAGTGTCAACGCATGCATGCGACGACCGGGGCCTTATCTGTATGCCATAGTTAAATAGACATATATGTGATATAGTTCATGAATAGACCGGGTACCGAGGATATGGGGTATACACTCTTACTGTACATCATGCTTTAAGTGTCAACGCACGTACGCGACGACCGGGGCCTTATCTGTATGCCATAGTTAAATAGACATAGATGTGATATAGTTCATGAATAGACCGGGTACCGAGGATATGGAGTATACACTCTTACTGTACATCATGCTTTAAGTGTCAACGCACGCATGCGACGACCGGGGCCTTATCTGTATGCCATAGTTAAATAGACATAGATGTGATATAGTTCATGAATAGACCGGGTACCGAGGATATGGAGTATACACTCTTACTGTACATCACAGTATGAAGACAAGATACTAGAGCGTGTATAGACTTTCATTTTATTGCATAGTGACTAGCTATACTGACTAGAACACATTTAACACACCATATAAAAAGCAATAAAATGACGTTTGTTGATTAATAGAGAATTTATATTTGATTAAAAGTGGGTTACAAAAACCTGCCACACTTAGCCCACCAAAGGATATATTTTTGTTTTTTTGTTTAATGCTATGACACAAAGTCCGTGATGTCATGACTCTGCGACCGAAGCAGATCATGACCAGCTTGCACAACAAGAGTGTATACCTTGAGCAGAGGGTATTGGTCTGAGCGCCAATTAACCCTTTCCCTCATACGATAATTCTGCAGCAGACGACTTTGAACAATTTTTGTCAACAAATAGATAATCTGTATAATTGCATGGATAACTTATGACTAAAAGTGGAAAACTTTGTGGCAAAACGAGAATTTGCTCGTTTTGAGCAATTTCTTCTTTTGTCAGTATGTTTTCAAAAAGCCGTCTGCTTCAGACGCGTCAGAAAGCATCTGAATGATGGAGAGGGTTAAGAGTTGCCAGTTGTTCTATTCAGGCTTATACGCATCCTCGGTAGCCAGGCTATTCATAACTTAATATGTGATATATTTCATGAATAGCCCGGGTACCGAGGATATGGCGTATACACTCTTACTGTACATCACGCTTTAACTCTCAAAGCACGTACGCGACGACCGGGGCCTTATCTGTATGCCATAGTTAAATAGACATAGAGGTGATATAGTTCATGAATAGACCGGGTACCGAGGATATAGAGTATACACTCTTACTGTACATCACGCTTTAACTCTCAAAGCACGTACGCGACGACCGGGGCCTTATCTGTATGCCATAGTTAAATAGACATAGATGTGATATAGTTCATTAATAGACCGGGTACCGAGGATATGGCGTATACACTCTTACTGTACATCACGCTTTAACTCTCAAAGCACGTATGCGACGACCGGGCATTATCTGTATGCCATAGCTAAATAGACATAGAGGTGATATAGTTCATGAATAGACCGGGTACCGAGGATATGGCGTATACACTCTTACTGTACATCACGCTTGACGTCTCAAAGCACGTATGCGACGACCGGGCATTATCTGTATGCCATAGTTAAATAGACATAGAGGTGATATAGTTCATGAATAGACCGGGTACCGAGGATATGGCGTATACACTCTTACTGTACATCACGCTTGACGTCTCAAAGCACGTATGCGACGACCGGGCATTATCTGTATGCCATAGCTAAATAGACATAGAGGTTATCTGATCAAAACTAATGAAATGGTGATATGTTTAATAATGTACTAAACACTTAGTCTGACATGTGATGAATTTAACCCTTTCGCTGCCAATGGCAATTCGTGGCTTTTGCAAACAATGCAGATTCAGGAGAGCAGTTTGCCACTTAGACATTAAATGTTACAAAATTTCCTGTTTGATGTAAAATGGAGTGGTTAAATTTTTAACATGGAAGAGTCGACTTTGCGAAATTTGGCATTGAAAGAATGTCAAACAGATGTGATGGTTCTCGCCAGACACGGGGCAGTATCCAGACGATAGATTGAAGTAGTATACTCTAGGGATGAAATGTGTGGATTAACATTGAAGTAATATACATGTAGACATGAAATGTGTGGATTAACATTGAAGTAATATAGACATGAAATGTGTGGATTAACATTGAAGTAATATAGACATGAAATGTGTGGATTAACATTGAAGTAATATAGACATGAAATGTGTGGATTAACATTGAAATTTCGAAAGAATTGTTTCAGTGAGTCTTTCGCCTGTATGTCCTAAGTAATAGAGAAATATACCAACATACCTTTTGTAATGGCGGTAATTTGTCGACGTTACGCAGACGTAAATGTTTCACCCTGTGTATCTGTTCTATGGTGGCCGTCTCCATCTTGGGACCGGTGATGTTCACCTCGTAAATACCATCTCTAACACCGTGTACTCCATCTGGCGGGAATATATAGAAACATATGTATTTTGGAGTTTAAATTATCAAATGAAATGTTTTAAAATATAATGGTACAGTATGATCATTAAATAGTAATAATCTAACTGGGCAGGTTCGTGTGAAGAAAAAAGAGTTTCTGCACTCGCTTGTTGTATTCGCCAATAGTGAAGACTCAAACAAGCCTATGAATACGCGTGGGATCATCGGAACCTTTACCGACTGGAGACATTAAGAAGGGCAATGTATGATTAGTCTGACAAAAAGCTATAAGTGTTGCCCTGTTGGTTTAATCTCCATACTTCTCTACGAGATGACGATGTTGTAGTGCAATAAGAAGGACCCCTTATCTTCTGGCGTGGATCAATGGTTTATTATAAAAACAATCGTTAAACTCTTTCCAACAAACACCAAAACTGCAGTAGACGACTTTGAACACATCTAGGCTAAAATATAAAAAAACTCTTTAACCCTTTCCCTCATACGACAATTAGGCAGCAGACGACTTTGAACATATTTTGTAAAAAAATACAAAATCTCTATAATTGGATAGATAATCTATGACTATAAGTGGACAACATTGTGTCAAAAGGAGAAATTGCTCGTTTTGAGAATTTTTCTTCTTTTGTCACTATGTTTTCAAAAGGTCGTCTGCTCCAGAGGCGTCAGAAAGCATATTTATGAGGGAAAGGGTTAATAGTTAAAATATCATTATAAAGTAAGGTTTAAAGCATTATAGCATAAGGGGAAATTGCTGATTATGAGCCGTTTCTCATTTTGTTACACTGTTTTCAAAAGTCACCTGTGGTAGGGACATCAGAGGACGTATGTATATGGGAAAGGGTTAAAGTAAGCGTGAACAAAGTTTATCAAAACATATAGGTGGAAAACATAGGTTCAACATTCTAGTAAGTTCTGCTTTAAATTGTTTTCATCGCAATTTAGCGTATGTCCTCCTTTAACATGAAGTGTTAGTACTTGGATAAATCAGAATTACAAGTACATATATGTTAATTAAAACTGGTTATTAATCAAAGTAACAATGAATCATGCAAATGTTTTTCCAATTAAACATGGGATTTCCTTTTTTCTTTGAGGTGTATTAAGAAACCTCAAAAGTTGACAATTGAATGGAACACTGTACAAATAAGAGGTGAAACGGTATACGTAAATAAGTAAATCAAGATAAACATGCAAACACTGAGCATTCTCATTTCATAAACCAGAACAAAACTACTCCTTGTGAAAGAACTTGCCACAATCAATGATTATAAACATCGGAAATTCAACAGGCCATTAAGAAACGTAACACTGGTTTGAAGATTGTCTAGGATTTACAGGTTGTGTCTGATAAATTGCATATACAATTCCCTCACAGAAAAGAACACGATTTCTTTTTTCCACACAATGTTTTCAAAGTTCTAAGCTGCAAATGCGTCTTATTTCTTCTGTAAAATAGGTTCATCAAAAGAAAAATCTGTCTTACGGGAGATGCGACTTAATTTACAATATTCATAAAGATGGAACTAAAAGGTTATCCCTTTTACACATGATCTACTACTTGGTATCCTCTATCATCGCCATCGTCATACGGATCACTCATACATTCAGAAAGGCTGTTCTAAAAAACAGTCGTAGTTATTCAATTAATATCGACGTTTTCTATCTCAGTTAATTAAAAGACGTCATTTGTATTCGTGGTCTCTGATGTGACAAGAATTGTGTCTATTTTTAATGGATGTAAAAACGCTTTTGAGGGAAAAATCTTTTGGCCTGTGGTTTGAAGTGTTCGAAAACAATGAAGTAACCAAGGCGTTGATGGTGTAGTAAATGGACGGTTCACAACCAGGAGGACGGGAGATCAAAGTTCGAGCACAGGGTCATACCGAAGGTTTTAAAATGGTTAAAGTGCGGTCATTCTTTAATTTTACTACCCTTAACCCTTTCCCACATACAACAAATATGCAGCAGACGACTTTGAGAACATCTAGACAAAAATATGGAACACTGATCTCTGGACATGAAAGTACAATAATTGAATAGAGTTGAAAATATGATGAAAAAAAGAAGAAATTGCTCGTTTTGAGCAATTTCTTCTTTTGTCAACAGGTTTTCAAAAAGCCGTCTGCTGCAGAGCTGTCAGAAAGCGTCTATACGAGGGAAAGGGCTATCAAAAATATAAAAAACATTATTGTCTAACGCACACTTTAACTGTTGTTCCCGATATTGTTAGAGTTGATGTGTATGGATGTGTGCAAACATGTAATACTATCACGATTCGTTCAATAAATGATCCACACAATTATAGATACTAACTTACAATTTATAGATAACACATACGCCGTGGTTAATCCATTGAAAGCACAACAGGAAGACAGATACAGTGAATAGGCCTATTAGTGTCCTTCAAACACACAGTATAGTAAGACTGGATCCACTTTAACACTTCCCCTCAGATTAACCGTTAACATATCAGAAACAGTTACCTTTTGAAAACGCTGTGGGAAAAAGAGAATCTACTCAAATCTAACAAATTCTCTTTTTCCGACAGTGCTTTCAGGTCTGTTTCAAAACAGAGTTCCCGTTTACGAAGATTTTACAATTCCTTGCCTCGAACTATTTTCAACCAGACGGCACAAGAAATGGCACACCCTGTACAAGGTAAACCCCCTTCCCACATACAGCAACTCTGTAGCAGACGACTTTGTAAACAACTAGGCAAATATATGGAAAGATATGGAAACTCTCTATAAATGAAAGTGTAATCATCGGACATCGTGGTAAAAGAAAACTTGCTCATTATGAGCAATTTCTCCTTTTGTCACACTGTTTTCAAAATTCGTCTGCAGCAGAGGCGTTAGAAAGCGCTTTTTTTTGCGAAAGGGTTGAGACGAAATATGTCGTGTCAAGCATAAAGAGTACATGATATTGCAGCGGTTAAAACACACACAAGTTTGTCCTGACTGTAACGTCTAAATCTACAATGTTTCCTAAAAATTAAAAAATAAAGTATGCCTGACCCAACTACCGACACACTGACAAGAGGTGCAGCACTGATACATTATACGAGCATGTTTGTTAATTGATATATTGTGAGAACGCTGCACAAATGCGGTTTTCATATGGCGGGGTCAGCGATAAAAAGGAATTAATAAAACATTTATAGAACGGTTTTGTTTATGAGACTATTACATGGGGTCGTTACACTCTCTTTAAACGATCACATCTATTTTTGTGATCTATTTTGTTTTCTTTCCACGAAAGTAGAAGACCTTTATTTTTTCACGTTAAATAGAGAAAAAGTGCGTTGATTGTGTATTTATGGTCAGATGGAAGCTATTCGATTATTATAGCGCATTGGCCTATGACTCTTTCTCAACCATCCAAATAACCGAGAAACCTTTATTCAATTAACGTTTATTCTTAAAACTACCAACAAACTACACAAAAACTCACATGTTGACCTCCCCTGTTTTGAGCCATGACGCCAAATCAAAGGTCACACTTATCCCGCAGAGTAATTTACTTTCAATTTCAGAAAAAACATATTGCTCTGAAAATGGCTCTTAGGCTGTAAATTTAGCTCAAAGCCACCAATGCTTTGGTCACAAATCAGTCTGAGGGTATTCAACTGTTTAGAAAAACACTTCCAACTTTCAACAAAATCTTTATTGTCCAACGGGAGACAACCTCAGTCTTATGTATTCATCTGAAATTCGTCCGCCAGGCAAGCCGCTCCGAATTGTTTCCCTTTTACTCTAAAAAGACGAGTCTGCATCGAGAGTGGGAAAACGGTCGAGTTACAGACGAGTAATTCAAATACCGGTTACCGCATATAATCTTTTAGAATCATCTACCTTGACATACGAGAAATGATGCATATAATCTGGAAAGTTTGAATGTTGGATTTTTAAGCAATAGTTTACACTATTGTGGAAAAGGCTACACTGCTCGTTTTGTCTCTACTACTACGTTGTCTGTACTAAATCAGGGGCAGAGCTAAGAATGACCACAATGGCTTCCTTATATATTCTTTTAACATTTCCCACATATATAAAATCTGCAACAGACTTTGAAAACTTCCTGGCAAAATTACGACTCATATCAGATTCTACAAATGTAAGTTTACTTATTGAAAAGAGTTGATTTCACAAATTAAAAGGAAAAGATGAGATAGCTATTCTCCTTATTGAAGCACTCGGAAATTATTGTTTCACGCAAATAAATCCCCTGCCAATCTCGTAGAGTCAACCGTCTTTCTCCAAGGATCAAACAGTCCATGTGTAAAAGCAGCCGGTTTCTTGTAAAGACTGTTGTGTGGAGAACTGGTCTGGGAAATCAAGTTAGCATATGAACCGTTCCACGTGAAAACCAACATTATGGCCTCTGCGTAATGTATCGACCCAGATCAGCCTGTGCAGTCCGAGCAGGTTAATCCGGGCCGACACATTCCGTTTCAGGGGAATAGAGGTAAAGAGTAATGATTCCTGAAACAGAAAATCCACAGTTGGCGAAAAGTGTATGTCCTGGTTAGTCAGCGCGGCATGCTCAGGTGGATCCGGGTCGATACTTTACGCAGAGACCACAATGTTGGTTTTCTCGCGGAACGGCTTATATGGGCATGTGAACTAGCCGCCGTGATATTACTGAACACGGGTGTTACTTTGATAACATACCTGTCATATCTGTTGGCATCGGAACAACCGTTACATTTGATCGTAGGCAATGGTACAAATGAATATTGGGAGATGTTTTTAAAATGTTATTTGGATTATTGGAAGCCCTTTTTATTCCAACTTTAAACCCCAATAAATAAATAAATCAATCAATAAATCAAACAATCAAACTTCACTATCTCGAGTTCATCCGATGCTTTTACATAATCTCAAGCTTTACAAAATTACAAAGAATGTAGACAGTATGGGAAAAGAGAATTAATTTGAAAAGAAGAGTAATACTTACGACTAAATAATTCAGCAAGGGAAGAAATATCCCCTCTTTGAGTAGAGTCCTCCATTAATTTAGGCATATCCGAAAACTGGAACGGTTATTAATTATGTCGAAACATTCTGACGTTTCAATTTATTCAAAGTAGTCACTGTTTGTTGAACAGATAGTTTCATTCGTGTTTGACTCAACTTCACTGTTCGTTTCGGCATATTATTATCCAAAAATTATTAATATTTAATTGTTCAGTTTCGGCAGAGTGTTTTGATATATCAATGCATCCACGTGATTATCGCTATTCTAACGGTTCTAGTGAAATTGAACGTTTGGAAAAAGACTGATGAAAGTCCTGACTGTACCCATGCAGACGCAGCAAGGGCCCAACACGCAAGACTGAGCTCACGTTTATATGAGCCTTGACGAGATCCCACCACGAGATTTGGTAAGTTAACCCAATGGGGTGCTACCGTTCTGGTTTTCTGTTATAAACAGTGTTGTTCGAGAAATAGGTCGCTTACCATCAGAATGATAAGCAGCTATATGTTTAAAACAATAGACTTTAACCCTTTCCCTCATACGACAATTCTGCAGCAGACGACATTGAACGTATTTTGTCAAAACATAGAAAATCTCCATAATTGAATGGATAATCTATGACGAAAAGTGGAAAACATTGTGGCAAAAGGAGAAATTGCACGTTTTGTGCAATTTCCCCTTTTGTCACTTTGTTTTCAAAAAGCCGTCTGCTGCAGAGGCGTCCGAAAGAAAGATCGATAAATAAGAGCATATTTTAAAAGCTGTGTACGTGTGAAAATCGATATATCAGGTAAGCGGTAAATCAGCAGAAGTCACAACGATTTGATAAAATAGTTGGCTGAACTACCAAAATGTTTCAAGTAGGGGAAACAATACATGGCGACATAATCAGGGGCGTAGCTTTGCAATAATCAATGTGTAGGCCGTGAGAAAATCAACATTGTGGACTCTGCGTAAAGTATCGACCAGGATCAGCCTAAGCATGCCACACAGGCCTACCCGGATAGACACTGTTCGCCTCCTGTGGATTTTCTGTTTAATGAATAACTACTCTATACATATAAGACGGAATGTGTCGGACGGATCAGTCTGCGCGGACAGCGCAGGCTGATCTGGTCGATACATTACGCAGATGTCTATTGCCGCAGCTGCATTTTGGGGGCATTTTGAGAAAAAATGTGTAGGCACGTGCCTACAGTGCATAAAGGGAGCTACGCCCCTGATCATAGTAATAGTGAAACTATTTCACTTTGCACACTTATGTAGTATTTAATGATATATTAAAACTTTAACTGTTTTTGTAAATTATTGTTAAGTTGTATTTAAATATATTCTGTAAATCTTTTAAACAGTATTTTAAAAATATATATTTAATTGGAAAATATTATAAGAAATGTTTAGGATAATAAGTATGTGTGTTAGCAGGTCTACTCGTAAGCATGTATTTTAACCTTTCCCTTTCTCACACATGATAAATCTGCAGCAGCCGACTTTGAAATCATCTTGGTAACAGTATTGAAACTCTCTTTAAATGAAAACATATTCATTGAATTTGGAATTATTGTGACGAAAAGGCGAAAACGCTCATGATGAACAATAACTCCTTTTGTCACGATATGTTTAACCCTTTCCCTCATATAGACGCTTTCTGAAGCCTCTTCAGCAGACGGCTTTTTGAAAACATAGTGACAAAAGAAGAAATTGCTCAAAACGAGCAATTTCTCCTTTTGACACAATGTTTTCCACTTTTAGACATAGGTTAGCCATTCAATTTGAGAGATTTTCTAATTTTTGACAAAATATGTTCAAAGTCGTCTGCTGCAGAATTGTCGTATGAGGGAATGGGTTAAACAGTACTCTCCTGCAGACGCGTCATAATGCGTCTGCGAGTATGAACCGGTTAAATGTTTAACCCTTTTCGACATTCAATACATCTGCAGCAGACGACATTGAAAACATCTAGGTAAAACTATGGTAAACCTATATAAATGAAACTTTAAACGTTGAATAGAGTTGAGAAACCTTGTGACAAAAGGAGAAAAGTTGCCGTGAGCAAATTCTCCTTATGGTTACAATGTTTTCTAAAGTCATCTGCTGCAGAGGCGTCAGAAAGCGTCTATAAATGGGAAAGGGTTAAAAGGTATTGAGAAAAACATCTTTGTGTGAAGAGTTTAATGTGTATAATGACAAAAGATCATACAGGGACAGATATTTAAACAAATATTAAATATTATATTTTATGCTTAAGGTGATCTTTTAAACGTACAAACTATTTTCCATAGTGCCGAATCGCTTACTGGTTTTTTAATTACACGATAAGGCATTGCCTTTCGAGGAGCTTTTGTAAATAGTTCCTAAATCGTTTCCCTTCGTATTGAATATGTCGCTTCGTCTGTTGTTTGTATATATGTTCTTTTTTTTATAATAACTAACCTTGAAAATGGATTTGTATTGTTATGGTTTAAGTCGTACTGAAATAAAACTGTCAACATTTAATGGCCTTCGTTTAGCAGGTCATATCATGGCAGCTCAAAGTATATATGTCTTTACTTGACGTGCACACCACACCCCCCTTTCTTTTCCCACAATGACCGTTACTTATACTGTATACATGTTTAGTTGAGAGTAAGCTAGCAATTTTAAAATTGAACATTACTGTGGGAAGAAGCGGAAAATCTAAAAACTAAGCGAACATATAGTTTTTAAAACAGGGTAAATACATTTTGTTAAAAAACAAAGTGCTTTTAAGTGAGAAATCATACTACACATGATTGCTGTAAGATCATTGTTTATATATCAGTTTTATATTACATATTTAGTGCTTTTTGTCTTATACTTATGTTTTTGATAATAATACACTTGATAAAACATACATCCTGAATGACATAGGCGGGTTTTACTATCCACAATATAAAAGTGCAGACCTAGACTGGCAATTACGTCACCAAATGTGGCTCTTAAGTCATTGTTTGTAATTACAATCCTGAATACAACACCGGGGACGTAGGTGAGGTTGCTTAATAAGTTCCACCGTAGTTAACGTTTTATCCTATAATGTGGATTCATAAAAGTATCATCTCACTACGACCATTCCTTCTGCCACCCATAATCCATTCCCACATTTGTCAAATCTGCAGCAGACGAATTTGAAAATATCTAAGCAAATATGTGAAAAATGTCTTAAAATGAAAGTATAGTTCTTGAAAATAAAGTTGAAAATATTGTGGCAAAAGGGGAAATTGTTCGTTATAGGAATTTCTCCTCTTTACCACAAGGTTTCAAAAGCCATCTGCTGCAGGTGTCAGAAATTGTCTGTATGTAGGTAACGGTTACTATTGAGTTATACGAGAAATAGTGTGGTGGAAAACTAATTTAACCCTCAGGTCCCAAATACAGAAACTTTCTGACGCCTCTGTAGCCGACGACTTTTAAAAACATTCTGGCAAAAGGTGGAATTGCTCATGATGAGTAATTTCTCCTTTTGCCACAATGTTTTCAACGCTCTATTCAATGCTTAAACTTTCAATTTTAGTGATTTTCCATATTTTTGCAAATATGATTTCAAACTTGACTGCTGCATACTTGTTGTATACGGGAAAGGGTTAATCCCTAATTTGACCATTGGGTCATAAATTCATAGCACGGCAGCTGGTCCGGGTCGACACTGGATTGATGTCATACGGAGTCTTATCTTATTTCTCAATTCGTTTGTATCACGTTATATCACGGCGACAGTTCACTTATTCATGATCCCTGGGTAAACAAACCGGTACTAGGCTTGACAATATGTGCCTTGCCCAAGGACACTCCACCATTACCGTAGTGCCACGACTGGGGATCGAACCCGGGACACCCGGTTTCAAATCCCCGACACTAACCACTCGACCACGGCGGATTCCTATTTCTTAATTAGATCAGGTATGATCGCTATATAATTGTTTAACTAATTTATAAGCGGTCAGGGATGCTATACGGTCACCTGAACACATCATGAAGATATGAGCCATCCCGCGAGAAAACCAACATTATGGCATCTGCGTAATGTATCGACCAGATCAGCCTGCGCGGACAGACTGATCCGGGCCGACACATTCCGTATCGGGGGGATAGACGTATAGAGTAGTGATTCGTGAAACAAAAAATCCACATGAGGTGAAAAGTGTCTATCCGGGTAAGCCTGCGTGGCATGCTTAGGCTGATCCGGTCGGTACTTTACGCACAGACCACAATGTTGGTTTTTGTCGCGAGACGGCTCATATATTCCGATCTGTCACAATACGAATCTGAAAGCTATCGAATGTCGGATTTACCAAAGACTGGCCTTATTCGAATGTGTTTATAACGGTCTGGATCAGTATGGTTTGTAATGTGTTTATACACCTTTGTGTTGGGCGACAAAGGGCCACGTCAAGTGTAAATCGACCGTCAGTGGTTTTTAAATCTTGTGATAATTTAAAGTAAAAATACATGTTTGAATATATAGTAAATTTGAAGCCATAGCAGTTTCCAAAAGCTTCCTGAAAATTTAAATAACTTGTTGGTGAACAGGAAATTCCATGACAAGACTGCGTTAGCACCAACAGATCCGTGTCATTCCTGGTCGCGCAGTCGTGAGGGTGTGTTTTCTCATTGTGTGTCCCATAGACAATCAAATCTCCGAATACATGCTACAGCAAATAAACATCGTGTTACGTTTAAGTACGTCACTATCTGACGCGACGACATGTATGTTAGACCCTATAAGTGTTAAAACAAATAACAATGATGATACGAAAAACTCGCAGGAAAAAGTCAATAACCAATGACAATTTGTGAGATGACCCCGCCATTGGATGCATTTCCTCATTTGCAATAGCGGTCATGCAAAAAAACACGGAATGAAAGTTATCGTAGTCTAGTCATTTTTTTTTAAATCGATACTAATGGATATATTTAACTTCTAACGAAATAGTAAAACAGACTTTGAGGGTATAAAATGTTTTATGTTTTATGTACAGTGTATATTTATATTTATTTTCGGTACTAAATGATAGACGACATGAATAAGAATTCAAAAAATGTTGTAGCAATGCAAAAAAACCGAATTAAACATTATCATTGTCTAGACAATACTTTTTAAAATCGATATTTATGGCCATAGAATGCTGAATAATTTAATTTTTTCAATTATTTTACATCGTTTTCGTAAATAGCTAGCACCTTTAGATATATATATACATGTATCGAAATGCGATGTCAAACAGCAAAATTTTAACTGAACAGAACATACTTATTGTGACTTACACATTCTAAATAGCACATGTCGTTAATCATATTAAACATAAACAGTGAAAGAAACGTTCACTGGACATCACAAAACATTTACCACATGAATCGTCCACATGTTTAAAGTACGTTTATAATAAACATGTGAGCACATAACAAGCTTTGAACACTTAAATGCAAACACTTTTGTTAATAAACACGGCACTTTAAACACTTAGTACTCACTGTTCCACTTTTATTTTTAAACTTCCATGTTCTGAATAAAATCTAGTATAACTATATATTAAATCACACCGCTCAACTGTATTCACTAAAACCAAAGAATTAATATATCTAATGTACGTATCTTCCATATAACAATAACTCTTAGCACTAATACTGTATATTATAAAAGGGGGATCCTACTGCTATTAAACGCTTCCCATTACACAGGCAATGTTAACCCTTTCCCATATACAACAAATCTGCAGCTGACGACGTTCGAAACTATAGTAAACCTCTATCAGTGACAGTTAAATCATTGAATAGAGTTGGTCATATTGTAGCAAAAGAGAAACAGCTCATAACGAGCAATTTGTCTGTTTGCCTCAATGTTTTCAAGAGTCGACTGCTGCACAGACGTCATAAAGCGTCTGTATGTTTGAAAGGGTTAAAGTAAAAGACAATTTCATACCTCTGAATAAAACAAAGAACTACAAATTTCATAGACGTTATTTGTTTCCCATCGGATGATTTAAAGCAGATAGACAAATATACAGGGTGCCCAATACCAGCTCATAAGCAGGTCCTTATTTGTTTGACAGTCAATTACCATTTTGAAAAAACGTAGATTCCGATCAAATATTGCGACTGCTCTAAATCGAGATTGTATTCTATCATACAGATCCTTCTGTCTGATAACATTCTTTTAGAGTCGTCTGTATGGTTAACAACAGAGTAATCATATTTTATTTGTAATAAAAGAATAAATAAAACACAAAACAATTCCGATAAATGCAGAAACTGTTTATGATGTGCAATTTCTTTTTTCCCCCCAATGTTTTCAGAAGTCGTCTGTTGTAGAGTCAAGAGGGTAATGGTTTACCTTTTCCCACATTCAACAACACTGCAGCAAACGACTTTGAAAACATTAAAACATATCTGTAAATGAGAGTATTAAGTTGAAAACATTAAGGCAAAAGGAGAAATGACTCATCATAAGCAAGTTGTCTTTTTGTCACAATGTTTTCAAAAGTCGTCTGCTGAAGAGACGTCAGAAGGCGTCTATATGTGGAACAAGGGTTAAGCCCCCCTTTTATGACAAACCGGTTCGTATCACATATCCTACAGCAATAATATGGCTGGCGGAGATATACATTGATCTTTATAGACCAGCTCTCTTTTTATACTTGTTGATAATCTATTAAAATAAAATATCGAATTCATCCTTTCCTTCATGGTACCCACCTTTGACGGGCGATTGTTTGAAAACATTGTGGAAAATGGGCAAACATTCTCATTAAGGTATTTTCTTTCTATTTCCAGTTTCTAATCAGGAAAAAAGTTTTATTTTCATTGTACCAATATCTAAGTTTATGTAGATATCATTTTTGAAGAGTTAAAGCCTATCATGAAAGGGGTTAAACTCAAAATATCTGATGCGTCCAGCTAAAGGGGACAATATCGTCATTACCAAGAATGTTCTTCTATAAGATTCTACCAACATATATTATCACTGATGAAAATGTCACAAGTCTGTAATCAAAATTGGTTGTCAAGAAATGTCGAGATATTGTCGCAAACGTGTTTAGAATGCGTGTTTACGTGATAGTAAATTCAGCCTTCTCTATCGGCCGTGATTTACGCGACCTGGTGGAGGATTAATTAATTTTGCCTTTGCGTCGTTATTCATTGAAATAAAGAAGGACAATAGTCACTTAGGCATAACGTGTCTCGTTACACTGGCTGTATTAAATGAACACAACTAGAGGAGTTGATTTCAGGGGTGATTGCCATTCAATTACTCAACAATCAATGAACAAAAGATCGGTTGTAAAATATGGTGCTATATCGGGTCTATGAATATATATCTTTACCAAGTCGTAAGAAAACTCGGGGGTTAGTTACCCTAGACCTCTTCTCTTAGTTATACATGCTGTATAAAAAAGTGTCGGTAATAACAACGACAATCAACATGGTAGTAGTGGCTCAACACTGCGGCGTTCAGTGTGGTCGGGATGGTTTTACGTCTGATATTCTGGTGTCAGGAGAAACTTACCAGTAATACTGGTAATATACCTAGGAAACGGCGGGATTATAGCGGCAATACTGAAATATACCCCTGAAATATACCCCGGCGTGCTATAACTAAAATACTGTTTAGAGCGACGTAAAATACCTTTAAATCAAATACGTTTTCCAAATTATACTTTACTATGTAGGGTCGTAATATAACAACATGGTAACGTTTATCTGGCTCAAGAAGTTATAGAATCTTGTTGCACGTTTTAAATATTTGCCCTGAACAGTTTTCGCACAATACAACATCAAATGTTTATGGTTTCAAATATGAGCCGTTCCGCGAGAAAACCAACATTGTGGACTCTGCGTAAAGTATCGACCCGGATCAGCCTAAGCATGCACAGGATAGACACTTTTCGCCTCATATTGATTTTCTGTTTCAGAAATCATTACTCTATACTTCTATCCCCATGAGACGGAATGTGTCGGCCCAGATCAGTCTGCGCGGACGTGCTATATTGCATGCAAATCCTAAATGGTCTGTTTTGTGGTGTTTTTTTTAAAATAATAAAATTCAAATATTCTGACAAACATCTTGAAAAGTGTATGTGGAATTCACAAATCTTATAATTATTCCTTAATGAAAGCACTGTATACATACTAAAACTAATGATTGGCAAAATTACTCATTTCCATTACTGTTTATGATCAATAATTAGTTGGTTGTGTGTATGGTCAACCTACTTTGGAATGGAGATTGATCATAAATAATGAAAGGCTTCAATTATCATTCACTTCGTTGACAAAACAATGCAAGTTATGATACTTGATACCTGATGTTCCAATATGCCCCTCAGCTAATAACTGTTTATTCAACTATTATAATGTTAGTGTTATGCATAACTGCACTATGGATATACGGCGACATTGATGCGTTGCATCAACTTTCTCTTGTTAACAAATTAAACGAAATTCAAATAGTTTACAATTACTAGCAGACGACCACGAAGACATATTTAATAAGAAACGAACTACTTTATTTCACATATGTGGGTTAAATTACTAGCTATCTTTATGAAATATCAAGCTATATATAATTCGATATTTATTTTATTTATAAGACTTTCAATTATTCAAACATTCAACCCTTTATATTGATTTCGGAATCCGCTGTGGTCGAGTGGTTAGCGTCGGGGATTTCGAAACCGGGTGTCCCGGGTTCGATCCCCAGTCGCGGCACTACGGTCATGGTGGAGTGCCCTTGGGCAAGGCACATTTTCTAGCCTAGTACTGGTTTGTTTACCCAGGGATCATGAATAATTAAATTTAATTGCGCGCTAAATGACCTTAGCTGTCGATGCGCCATAAAACAATATACATTCATACATTATATTGATTTCTCTGGTGTATGTACCGTATGGTGATGTTATTGATGTTATGGAATTTCGAGCAGTAGGTTGGAGGTTCAAGCTCAAGTCATGGTATACATTAAACTTCATGTAATTCAGCAAAGCAGACATGTGTGTGTGTGTGTGTGTGTGGTAATGGTAGTATAATTCATTCTCTGTGTGGATATCCTGGTTATAGCAATTTTATGGCTGATTAACATTCCAGTTCCAGTGGCGGTACCCGTAATGAGAATAAACCAAGTAAATGTCATGATTGCACTGATCTATAATAACACACTAGTTTAACCGTTTACCCGCGATGTTTCAGATGTACTATCAAAGTGGTTGTAAATTGACTGTTGACTAATTGGAACCGGGCGTTCCGGGTTCGATCCCCAGTGTTGACTGCGGTCATGATGGAGTGCCCTTTGGCAAGGCACGATTCCTAGCCCAGAACTGGGTTGTTTACCCATGGATCATACATAAGTGAACTTTCGACGTGAAATAACTGAAAAAACGTTGAAAGCGGCGTAATACCCAAATAATATAAACTTATTATCTCTCTTTGACTGATATATTCATGACGGTTAACATAACAACCAAAACGCTGGTAGGTAAATCGGAATACTACCCGTTATGATCTTTCTAGAGTTGTCTCCCTTGAAAACATATGTATTAAACACGTGTCTCTTTTTAAAAGGAAACATACTTATGTATGAAAATTATACTTCTTAAAAAGGCATCATTCGTCGTCAGTATCGGAAACAGAACAACTTCTGGTGCATGTAATGTAATGCTGCGTTCAAGACATCTGAATCCTTCCACATACTTGACAATCTCTTGGTCATGCTTCCAAGAACCACATGTCACGCATACTATGATTTAATTAGAAATAAACTAAGCTGTTTCATTATTGAAGAACATGAGCAGTGCTATTTGAAAACCAATCTTTAGGGCTCCTGCAGCAAATGTAGATCTAGATTCACACTGGCTATATACTGTTCACCAAAAAGTCTTAGAAAATAAAGGATTTTCTGAAAAAAACTTTTACTCGAATCCGATAGCATGAATGCTCATGAGGTGTTTATTTAAAGGCGTTATAATTGCGCTTACGTTGGTTTTCCTGCAACACCGCTCTAATGAATGTTAACGAAACCCTATGGGACTATAGCAGGACTGTTCGGTTATTTATAAGAAACTACGATGTTCTGTTGCCTGATGACACCCCAACTTTTATTCTATCAATATTTCTAATAATATCCGTTCTGATATTATTGAACGGATTTTCTTATATCAAAGAGAGCCATAATTATTTAAGGATTGATTCTTATTTTTCGTGCGGCCGCTGGTATTCAAGTTTACGGGCAGGTAACTCCAAACTACTGTGGTACCTAGCCCGAGTTCGATCCTTACATACTCTGTTGTAAATATGCCCTTGTATAATAGCGTAATTGTTATTATTAGTACAAAGTTATCACCGGGCTGGCGTCCTTACTGCGCTGCTACGTTGACGAAAAATAGGCCCAATGTCGCCATAAGCGTGGTACAAGCGCTGTGAAAACGCTAGACATCGTGCTGTGGTCGCCAAAGATCGCCGAGTGACGGCGTTTGTTTTGACCATGTCCAAAACAAATGCCAAGGTTCGGCGATTTGACCTGAAACGCGAAGTTCGTGAGACAAGCGTTGTAACATCTCCGTGCATAAGGTACACGCGCAGTACACGCGCAGTACACTCGCAGTACACGCGTGGCAAAGACGCTGCAAACATGGTACAATTTGCAACGTCGACTTCATGTCGTCCTCACCACGACCCTCTGTCACGACCCTACCACGCGTTCAGAGTTGTCAGAGCGATTATTTCACCACTGTTTAGCGATTGTACCACGTCTCCATGAGCTCCCAGTGTGCCTTATGGCGTTATTATGGGGTACCTACTGCGTTTATGGAGTTCTTATTACGGCCATGTCGTGTTTAATGCCCCGCCAGACCGGAGGGCGACCATACGCGACCAGAAAATGTACAAGGTCTCCGGCAAACAGAACACAATGCGAGAAATATTCCCAAAATATTACAAACTTGAAAAAAGCCGCGACCTGTGCGATCATACCGCGTTATCACGGCGCGTCCGCCACAACCTCTACGCGCTTATGGCGTTTCTGTTGAGTTCTAACGGTTATCACAGGCGATCACCGGCGATCCCGCTGCGCTCTATCCACGCTCATTAGGTCTTATATAAACTTGACATATTTTCTGAAATTTCAAGATGATCAGTGTGTAGTAATACTATTTAGTTGTGTGTTTGCAGAGTAGAAACACGATGCTAAATAAACAAGCTACCAGAGGCCGAGGCATATCGGACAGCATTCACATCGCCAGCTCCAGTCTCATCACCAGAGACGGTTTCTAGGAATTATGCTGCAGAGTCTGACACCCAATCAGTGACTATAGGCAGCGTAACAGTCCCACCCATATGATACAGAGCAAAAGGTCCAGGGTTTTGATTGACCTTCGTATTAAAGACGAAGAAGCCATGATTGAATGGTTGGAGGAGCACCCCCTCTTGTAAAACAAAAAGCTTGCTTCGTACAAAGACAAGGGGAAGACAGACAGATTGTGGGCTGAACAAGCTACGCTGCTGGGCAAAGCTGGTTGAACCTTACGGTGTGTTATTGGTCTATCTGGACCAGGTATGGCCGACTGATGAAAACGAAGTCCGGTGCGGAGGCTGGAGAACGGACCGACCGTGAGCATTGGATTTGGAGAAGTTGAAGCAGAGCTTGAGGTATTCACGCTGTTTATTGGCAGCAGTGCTATATCTGTTTGGTTCTTTTGCTTGGTCGACATCATGCATATTGGCATGCTGCCTCCATTCTCAAGGGACAACATCGTGGTAGCAATCCTCGTGATCCGAAGCTGCCTTCTGCAGGATAATAAACCGCATGTGCATCAAGTTGTGAAGGCAGACACATGCCTCCACAATGAGCCTTGCTGTCTCAGGCTCCCGTGCCAATATCCCGAATCCATTCTCCACTATCCTCCTCCCTCTGGATATCATGTAGTTGCATATGCTCTGCTCATTCGTCAGATCGCGTTGTGCGAATATGGTTTAATCAGATATGTACAGAGCCCACAGGCATCACCGGCAATGGTGGAGTATGGCATGTTTCTGTCATCATACGGTAGGGGTGATGGTTGTGGAAAACCTATCAATCCGTCAGCTAGGCACTCCTTCAGCTCAGATTCATTACAGATTATGGCATCTGACAAGTAGCCATCACCTCCAACGTCTATCCACAGGAAGTTATAACCAGCATCTACCAGGCCCATCACAACAATTGAAAAGAATCCTTGGTAGTTATGATACATGCTTCCACTGTTGGCTGGCTTTCGTATGGCAACATGTTTGTCATTAAGGGCACCGCATCATGAGGGACATTCTATCGACGTTCGAACCGTTTAACAACTGCAGCCCATTCTGCAGGAGTGGTAGGGCACTTGAACACTGCATGGTTGTACTCATCTACTAGGGCCTGGCAGATTTCCTTCACTACGAATGACACGGTATTGGATGGGATTCTGAAGTCAAACTTCATACTGGCGTACGTGTCACCAGATGCATGATGGCGCAGAATGGCTACAAGCTTCATCCCTGGATATACAATGTATAGCCTCTCTGTAATTAGTATCCCACATGATGAGTCTGATGAGCAGCTTATCACACATATCTGGTGGAATTATGAAGAAATTGTGGAAAGATGCAGGATATTCCTACCTCAACTCATGCATGCGGCGATTGAAGTGACCAAACTGAAATCTTCGGACATCTCCTAGCCATGGTATAACCCAATATCATCTTCGCCGTATGATGATGTTTACAGCTGCAACTTTGTCTGCTTGCTGCTGCCGCTGCACAATAAGCAATTGTTGTAGTATTATCAAGTTCTGGATATCTTCTGCCATGATGATTAACTCGACATACACGCGATGAAGACAGCAGACACACTGATGTAAGAACTTTGAAACGCCAATTTTTATAGCAGGTCGCACATGAAAAGCATGGTCGCCAAAGGAGCGTAGTGAAAGCTTGGTAACCACGCCATGGCCGTATTAAGAACTTCATACACGCAGTGGGAACCCCATAAGAACGACATACGCGCACTAGGAGCTCCATGTGGACGTGGTGCAATCGCGAAACAGTGGTGAAATCATAGTTACATCGCCCTGACAGCTTCGAACGCGTGGTGGGGTCGTGGCCGACAAGCGAGGGTCATGATGTCGCCGTTGCAAATGTTACTATTTTTGCAGCGTCTTTTCCACGCGTGTGCTGCGCGTGTACTACGTTCATGGAGATGTTACAACGCATGGAGATGTTACATAGCTTGTCTCACGACCTTCGCGACCCCATCGTGTTCTCACGGTGTTTCAGGTCATATCGCCGAAACTTTGCGTTTGTTTTGATAATCCTCAAAACAAACGCTATGACTCGGCGATCATTGGCGCACACAGCACGATGTCTTTCAATTCCACCACGGTTGTACCACGCTTATGGCGACACTGGGCCTTCTTTTTCCGTCGCCGTAGCAGCGCAGTAAGGACGCCAGTCCAGTCTCACTCGGGTATCATTATATAGTCGCCATGATCACATGGTAGAAACGTCGTGAGGTCGCGATACACGTAGAAGACGCATGGTAAGAACCCAATGAGCGTTGTTGATCGCCGTTGCCAAGCTCATAGATGTCAATAGAACAGCCATAAGCACAGAGAGGTCGTGGTGGGCGCACCGTGAGAACGCGGTATGATCGCACGGGTCGCGGTAAGAATGCGGCTTTTTTTTTTTTTAATTTGTTGGGACTTTTTCTCGCATTGTGTTCCCGTTTGACGGCGACCTTGCCCATTTTCTGGTTGCGGATGGTCGCCGTCTGGTCTGACGGGGCTTAAATTATTTATTATCAACAGCTCTCTTCGAAGGGAAATACGTTTCGGACATTTACGATCTGTCTTGACAGGCACACTCTGATCAAAATCTTCACTCTTCTTCACCAAGTTAATAAATCATTAAGTTAGAGCCGGGACACTGACCATTTGTTGGATTGAGTCCACTGATCTTAAACGTCTCACGTATGCAACTGTCCGAGGAAGGTTTGACAACTCGCCGAAAAAGAGGGACAAAGTATTGAATGCATGATGTCCCTTTATATTGAATTGAGCGCCAATCATTTAACACAACGAAAAGGTATTGCTCTATCGGGGTCGTTCCTATATGAGAGACACGCCATTCGCTAGGGGTTCCGGATCGATTCTTGTTTCATGTTCGGTATTTGGAAAGTTCACCATTTACCTGATATCATATTTCTAACGTTGACTGTTTATATAAGGATTTGCATAATATTTGATAAAAAATACAAAGTGTGATATTGTCATCGAACTCTTATACATTATAGGGAATGAAAAAATGACTCGTTTTAAGTAAGTTCTCCATTTTAAAAAATATTTTCAAAAGTCGGCGATAAATAGTTTCCTTCACACAATATTTTAAAGTTGTATAGATCAATTTAAATCATACATAAACTATTTCATATTACATATTCCTCAATGTGATAAAAAACAAGCATTCAGAACGCGTATATTTTAAAAAAGGTTGTATATATGTTTGTTTACTTTGCAAAAATACCCCCGCCGTGAGATGATACTCCATGTCAAATTATAGTAATTATGTATAAGTTTACATAACACTAGGTTATTCTTTAAGCAATGCACAGTAGAAAATCCATATCAAATTACATTAATATACAAGCGATAAAGGATCTGATTGATTGGTATTTTTTCGCCGCTTGCTACAATTTTTCATTTGTTTTTCATGGCGCTTCATGGGTAAGTTACCAGTACTACTGGTCCATTTACACTGACATCAGCCAGTCAGTCGCAATGCTACAAGAATTATGCCCCTATTTTATCCAGAGTACTGGTAATGCCCATTTCCCCCTGAAAGTTCTACTAGACCGATGAATCCTTTCCCCGACATCACATGTCAAGAGTCGTCTGCTTTGAACGCATTGGAGAACATAGTAATTGGTCCATACCGCGAGAAAACCAGCATTATGGCCTCTGCGTAATGTATCGACCCAGATCAGCCTGCGCAGTCCGCGCAGACTGATCAGGGCCGACACATTCCGTCTCAGGAGGGATAGATGTATAGAGTAATTATTCCTGAAACAGAAAATCCACAGTAGGCGAAACGTGTATATCCGGGTAAGCCTACGCGACATGCTTAGGCTGATCCGGGTCGATACTTTACACAATGTTGGTTTTCTCGCGGGACGGCTCATATCATAACCTCTGTGGAACACTGGAAGTACTATTTCCACATGACATTTTTTTTCTTCAAATTGTGTCTTCTGCACATGTGTCAAAAGTTGTTCTGTACCTGGTACATGATTTTTAAAATGCTTGCCTGAGAACAGGGACGACTCTGGTCATCATGCATGTTGACACACACCGATCTTGGTCTTCACGTGTCACATATGTTTGGTTTCGTATAACATGGAGTATATGTTATTCATGCTTCGGAAGGAGTTCTTAATTCTTTGCAGCATACAACACATCTGCCGCAGACGCCTTTAACCCTTTCCCACATACAACAAATCTGCAACAGGTGACTTTAAAAACAGTGTGACAAAAACCTAAAAAATATCTATAAAAGATAGATACATTGTTAATTAAAGTTGAGAACATTGTGGCCAAAGGAGAAATTGCTCATCATGAGCAATTTCCCCTTTAACCACAATGTTTTCAAAAGTCGTCGGCTGCTATTGTGTCAAAATGCGTCTGCAGGTGGGAAAGGGTTAAAATGACATTGGCAAAAAAAATGGGATATTTTCATAAATAATAGTATCATTGTTGAAAATGTTGTGACAATAGACGAAATGATCTTTTTTTTTTTTTTGTCACAAAGATTTCAAACGTCGTCTGTAAATTCGTGTGCAAGTGGGAATGGATTTCTCAGGGTTACACTGTAATTGTATCCAAGATAAACAAGAAAAGAACACCTATGATCAGTAATGTAAATTTTTACATATCCGTAATAAACTTGCGCAATCGACTGAAAATCTCTATGTCAGTGGACAGACCCGTAAGAAAGGGGTGTTCTCTCTTATCGGGATCTTCATTCATAGGAAATTAACCGTAATCAAATATATACAAGTACATTTAAACCATTTCTCTGATACAGACAAGATTTAGCGTCGCGCAGCAGACGACATTTGAAAACATTGTGGGGATAGAAGAAATTGCGCAAAAGGAGCGATTTCTCGTTAGCTCACAATGTTTTCAAATCTATACAAATACTTAGCTTCCAATTCTCTAGATGTTATATTTTCCTTTGGGATTTATAAAACGGACGATTCTAAATATATAATATTAAGTAAATAGTTAAGTGTTCTTCATTGATAAGATTAGGTGTTAGTCTTTAAAACAAATAGTTTTCATATTCCAAATTCGTTCTAATGTATATTCGGTATATACATACGAACTCAACCTTTAAATATTCCTTTTAGGTTACAAAACACCAAATAGATTCCTTCTTTGTTTTCGTGTAAATCGACCAGCTTCAATCCTCAATCGTCACACTTTCTCAGCAGTTCTCATGTAGAGACACCATATATAATTTCTTAGAGTTACCTCTAAGCTTTAAAGCAATCCAAAGAAAATGGGAGGTCATGTATTATGCAAGAAATAATTCACCAGGCAAAAATGGTTACCGACAGACCATATATAGTGGGATAATAATTAAATTTGGAAAACATCGTGTCAAAAGGAGAAATTGCTCGTTTTGAGCAATTTCTTCTTTTGTCACTATGTTTTCAAAACACTGTAACAAAAGGAGTTCGTGTTCGGAATGTGAAATTTCTCATTTTTGCCACTATGTTTTCAACCTGTTTAAATATTTAACTATCATTTAAAGAATTGTTCAACATTTTTGCCGAAATGTTTTCTAAGTCATCTGCTGTAGATGTGTTGTATGTGGGAAAGGGTTCAATCCTTTCATGGTTTATAAGACAGCCATGAATTATCATAATTATTTCAAACTTCGGGCGAGTTTTTGGAAAGAATTAGATATAGCAAGTTTACAGCTGATCTGGTTTTAATGCAATATGTATGCAATACGTTTTCTTTTATTGAAATTACCGTTTCAAATTCAAATTGGGGTAATTATTTTACAATCTCCAAGAAGGGATGTCAATATATGCAGTTTTACCAACCGTATCTGCCTTTCAAATCATTTGTAAAGACTTTTTAAAAATCCTGTATCAACATGCATTTATGCACTATTCAATATATTTGTTATTTATCGAATCTTTCGTATTCATGCATTACCCATTAAAACGGCATTCCATGAGAAATTGAGGATTGATCTTAACCCTTCCCCACATACAACAAGTCTGAAGCAGACGACTTTGAAAACATAAAAGTTAGCTTAATTATAAAATAAAATTGAAAACATTGTGGCAAAAGGAGAAATTGCTCGTCATGAGCAATTTCACCTTTGGCCACAATGCTTTCAAAAGTCGTCTGCTGCTATTGCGTCAAAATGCGTCTGCAGATGGGAAAGGGTTAAGTCAGTGATAATAGATCCGGTACATTGATTGGGCAGTATAGGGGATAACCACCTCCAATGTACAACACAGTTGCAACAGACGGTTTTGAAAAGATCTAGGAATTTGTAGGGAATTTATCTATAAATGAGAGTATAACTATTTAGTAGAGTTGAAAACATTGTGACAAAGGGAAAACTTATCCAGTATGAGTAATTCCTCCTTTTGCATGACTGTTTTAAAAAGTTGTCTGCTACAGATAGGTCAAAATGGAGAAAGGTTTAACAGATAACCGCATGTATCCTCAATCGTCTGCTCGGAATGCATATGAGGAGAAACCGTAACAGCTAAAGAATTGGCATCGTCGAACAACCGTTGGTGTCCGACGATGGGAAATTAGAAAACCGATCAATGTGCAAAGTTGAAACCATTGTTGGTTATATGAAACAATGCTCGTTTTTAGCAATATATTCAATTATCCATATCATATGTTTTTCCCAAAAGCCCTCTGCTATATATATTCACAGGGACAGGGACTATTAATACGTATTAGTAGTCCCTGACAAAGACGACAAAGGCCGTGTGTTGAAACCCTTCTCCTTCTAAAAGTTGATGTCCTCTCTTCTACTTTAACCATTTCCCACATACAGACGCTTTCTGACGCCTCTGCAGCAGACGACTTCTGAAATCATTGCGACAAAAGAAGAAATTGCTCAAAACGAGCAATTTCTCCTCTAGCCATTAAGTTTTCATTTCTTTTCAGTAAATACAGTATACCCATTCTATATTTTTGTCCACATGTTTCCTAAGTCGTTTGCTACAGATTTGTTGTATGTGAGAAAGGGTTAAGCTATAATGTGGAGCAGGAACAATTCAGTCTGTTCTTGGTTAGTATTAATATAAGTCTGGTCTACAAGCATTCTACACAGATTCTGCTAAATGGAGACGATTTACACCTCCAATCCTCTAATAAACTATACTTAAATGATGTACACGGAGAATAGCATGTTTCTGTTTTCCAACACTGTTTGCGAATTGACGCCTAGATCCACTGTATTTGTGTAATATATCGTTTGCATAACGGAATGGTTCAAATGCATAACCAGTGTTCAGGAACGTAATAAATAATGCATAAGCTGAAAAATATGAACTAGAAAAACGATATATCTCGATTTCCTTAATTGGTCCTCTCAGAACGGTTGAACGATGTTTGCTTATCGGATCATCTCTGCGTGAGAAATATTGATCGGATTTTATAGATGGAAAAGTGTTTATCGCTCATTATTTATAAATCCTACTTTTACCTTGATGACATATCGATCGCTCTCCACATTGTAAGGTGTTTCAACGTCTTTCAGGTGACAGGCTACACTTTCGGGTGACGTGACTTGTTTTCAACCCTTTCCCATCTGCAGACGAAGTAGCAGCAGACGACTTTTGAAAACATCGTGACAAAGGAGAAATTGCTCATGATGAGCAATTCCTCCTTTGGCCACAATTTTTTCAACTTTATTTAACAATTAAGCTATATTTAATGGAGATTTTTCAGGTTGTTATCACTATGTTTTCAAAGTCATCTGCTGCAGATTTATTGTATGTGCGAAAGGGTTAAAGAAAATGCCGTTTTCAATTTTGATTTTCTTTCATTTTAAATGTAACTGTAAAATATATGCAAACCTTTCTTAAAGTATGTGTGTACCTGTAGTTAACTGCTGGAAGCAGAATAGAAGACTAAAAGCAGTACAATACCAGATGAGACTTTTGGGAGTGTGAGGGCTGATTCTGTAGATATATTACCTAATGTATATGTATGTATTTGTATATAGTATTGTTAACAGGCAGTAATGGAAATTGTCTCTTAATCTACAGATAATTACAATCTCTTTGAAGTTGACAATGATCAAATTCATACTTTTCACTTTAAGCTTTCTTGTTATTTTCCTGTTTACTTTAAAAAAAGTAGTAATACAGGCTAACTTTCTCCATACTTTCTATATATTTAAAATCAGAAGATAACAGTTTATGTTATAGCCTTTTTCCGATTTGATTATTGTTCTATGTGATCATTTATTGTATATAGTTGCCTTGTATTTGTAATGCTAATGTTTCTCACGCCTTTTGGGGCTTATGCTTTGTTTAATAAACTTGAAAAAAATGTCAATTGCTTAGGGCGGTTATCACACTAGCCTCTTAGCGGCAAAACAAGCAACCCTGCATTTTTAATATACCATCACACAGTCTTGAAGGTTATATGAGCCGTCTCGCGAGAAAACCAACATTATGGCCTCTGCGTAATGTATCGACCCTGATCAGTCCGCGCAGATTGATCCGGGCCGTCACATTCCGTCTCAGAGGGAAAGAGGTATAGAGTAATGATTGAGGAAACAGAAAATCCACAGGAGGCGAAAAGTGTCTATCCGGGTAAGCCTGCGCGGCATGCTTAGGCTGATCTGTGTCGATACTTTACGCAGAGTCGAAAATGTTGGTTTTCTCGCGGGACGTCTTATATAGATTCGAAACAGACTTTCGGGTTGGGTTGGCTGATGGAGATCTGAATTGTTCGCACATATCAGAACACCTATTATCTTGTCTCGACGCTCCATTATGAAAACCGTGCTTTCTCATCGAGTCGGTGCATCCGTACGTGTAGTCTGTACCAGAGTCTGCACTATTCGTCTACGGTTGGATGACCATTCTTGGAGCTTTAGACGAAACCAAAGACCTAATAACACATGTGTTATTAGGTCTTTGACGAAACATAAGCAGAACATCTCCACTAGTCCATACTTATATCCTTTAACCCTTTCCCATATATAGACCAAACATTAGCAGTCCATCACAAGTTGTATGTTTGACAAAAGTCACTGTGTCGACAGTTATTCGCCGTCCACCAATGGACTAACTGTCTATCTGAAAGAGTAGCCAGTTGCTTGGAAATAATGTTGTGTGTTGTACTGGTATGAAGCCAGGAAACACATGGATATGTGAACTGGTCGCCGTTATATGACTGAAAAATTGTTTAAAACGGCGTTAATAATAATCAATTAATCAATCACAACTAGTATATACCTTTATCCCTTTACCCTTTCCAACATATAGATGAAACAGTAGCTGTGCTTCACCACTAATCTTTAGATATATCCATTAACATGCCGCCGTAATGGAGATTCAAACAAGATACCATTAAGCCTGACGCGGCTCACGTATTCCAGAGCCACTTTAAACAAGAATATCTTTTAAAATAATAAATGGCGTACATATAATAAAAACGTGATTGTGGTATATTCAAATAATAATAAAATGAAAACAATATAACATAATTATAATTTTTTTTTTATCATTTACTTTATCGTATTTTTTTTAGTAAGCAACATCCCTACTAGACTAGATAGTCCATTTGTCTATCTGTCCTCCCTCTATCTATCTTTGTCTCTATTAAAACGGTATGTATAGGCCGAAATCAGAGTTGTTCATTTCTCGACTGAATACATTGTATAAGTGCACTTTATTTACAACAGTTTGGTTAAACAGTATGTTGTAATGTTACGGCGACAACAACCTACAACTCTGGTGAAGTTTACTGATGTTAAAGATCTCGAGTTCATATAAACGGTTCGATAACTTCTAACAATGGTTTGATTGAACGAAGTCTGGATGTAGTCAGAAACTTAAGCCCATTGATTTAGATCCAATCATTCTTATTTAATCATTTTTTTCTATCAATATATCATATTTCCGCGTTTATTTTGGTGAATAACTACCAGTAATATCAAGTAAGTACGAAAGGTAAGTAAGAAAATCCCACATGGATATTTGAATCGTAAACTGAGCCATGCCACACGAAAACCGACCTTTGGGAATTACGGTCAGTTCGCATACTTGTGCAGTGGGTGTTTGGTCATAAACGTTTTTCAAACGTTACTCGGATGCCTGTCGCACTAGATAGTGATTGGTTTATTGATTGATTGAGTGACGTATTTTCAACGGTATTTCAGATATACCACAGCGGCCAGTTCACCTTCATTTTATTTTCTGGCTTTCTCGCACCCGTACTCCCCACAACAAACTTCCCAGACATTTGGCTACATTCTCACATAGACTTTTTAACCAAATCATGGAAGACGAAAATTGCTATTCACAATGACTTGTGCCAAATTATATGACCGAATCTATGGCCTAACGGGGGTTTGAATTCGCGACCTTGGATTGGTTGACCTCATAGCTATACCTGCTTAGCCATCGGGATTCGACTGACTGGATAGCGAGAAAGTGGAGCACCTGATTGCTGGTTCAGAGACCAGAAGGTCGGTTCTCCCATGAAGCGGCCAAATGTATCTCAGCAATGTGTAGCGTTTTGGTGAGAAGCCAGTTGTACCTAAAATATCTTCACAAACACTTCACAAAGACAGACATACGGACAGTTGAATTTAAGCATATTAGGACCACATACATGACGTTCAAGTTAAAACATATTTTCTGAAGATTAATCTTGAAGTGTAGCCCAGAGCTGTAGATAAGGGACGTTTTGCATATTCTAAAAAATTCTTATTTGACCCTCTAACTCTAGTTTTCTTTAATAATAAGAGAGGAAATGTGGGAAAAAGAGCTGAATCTTTATCTGGACCTCTGGAGTCACTAGCCTCTTTAATGATATTTATATTGTGTGCGAACAACCCCTTCCTGCGTCACAGGGTCATTTTCACGATTCTTTTTGTTTTAGTTTTACCAATATCGGTAACATTGATTCATTTGCCCGCTTCGTGATTAGTCTTTGAATAGACAGACCTGGAGATAAAATGCTTATACAACTTCGAACAAACAAAAGGAAACTGCTTTACAAAACAAATAAAAAAACCTTTGTAATTTAAGCAGTTCATTTACTCAATGGTGATCAAAGTATTTTTTAACTACAATATTTTCCATAAATGAATTTCGAACATAAGCTAAATCTGTATAAATGTGAAGGAAAGAGTTAAGAATCGATATGCCTTCGGGTTGATCAGTGGCGCCTTTTATTGATTTTATCTAGGACGGAAATAACCCAAACAGTGTGATTACACCCAAACAGAAATAGAGAAATTATTGGATGTCTTTTTCATTATTACTTAAAACTTATACCCAATATTGGTGATACGGATTTTCTATTGTAGGAGTGAGATACAGTAACGTCTATTCTTTAGTCTGATTTAATGTACAGTGGAGAATATTGCTTGCCATTTGATGCGCCTTAATGTGATTAATAGAAGTACATGTTTACATTGTGTTTCTTGTAGTATGATGGTTATGTGATGCGGATTTTATAGAAGTGTAGAAGCTTTAAATATGTTTTGATTGAAGAGGAGAAATATTAATTAATTAATTAATTAATATTTATCGATACTAGTGCCCTGGACTTGACCTCTGTGTAAAGATGTTTGTTATTTTGACGTTCATGTATTTTTTTTCTTATCAAAACTTGTGATTTATTTAAATGGAAAAAAGCATATGATGGGATAAACGACCACAATATTTTGTATAAATATATCATGTATATTGGCATGATATAGTGAAATAATATTCTTTGGTGACTTACAGGCCCATGTGGCCGAGTGTAAATTATCAAATAATGAGTATTTAAGTATGAATGCATATTGTAAACTGTTTGATGTAACATGTTTATAATATATAATCTCATACGAAGAACTATACCGGAACAAGACATCAATATAGTAAAAAAGAAAAAAGACACAACAATGGTTTTAAATGGTTATAACCAATCTATGGTCTTTTTTCTTTTTGAAAATATATATTATGAAAGAACATGTAAGCGATTTTAATTAGTATATTTGCACAACGGTCATGGTCCGGTAAACAGTGTCATGTCAGGGGCGTAGCTTTGCTATAATCAATGTGTAGGCCGTCTTGTGAGAAAATAAACAGTGTGGACTCTGCGTAAAGTATCGAGTCGGATCAGCCTTAGGCATGCCACATAGGCCTACCCGGATAGACACTTTTCGCCTCATGTGGATTTTCTGTTTCAGGAATAACTACTCTATACATCTATCCCCCTAAAACGGAATGTATCGACCGGATCAGTCTGCGCGGACAGTGCAGGCTGATCTGGTCGACACATTACGCAGATGTCTATCGCCGCAGCTGCATTTTGAGAAAAAATGTGTAGGCACGTGCCTACAATGCCTAAAGGGAGCTACGCCCCTGCATGTAATACACGCGGTTTTCTTGTCATTACTTACATATAGTCAATAAGTACATTACGGTGAATGCATTCTCCTTAACTAGTGATCTGGTACAACTAATTATAGGTGTACATATAACTCTTAAAGAAATAGAAATAGACTCAAAAAAGGAATATAATTATGTGTGTATTTACGATCTCATTGTCTTTTCTCTCTCAACCTTATATAAATCACTTGCTATACAATTAGTACATATTTTTTCTTTTAATTGAGTTTAGGAGAAACAAAATGAAATTGCATACTTGCTAAGAAATTAAGGGGAACCTATGCGAAAGAATGTAAAAGTGTTTATCTCGACACATTTCTTCTTAGTCCCGTTTTAAGTAGTCGTCTGTCGGAACAAGTCAAAATTAGTTTTATTTGGACTCTGCGTTAATGTATCGATCCAGATCAGCCTGTGCAGTCCGAGCAGGCTAATTTGGCCCCACACATTCCGTCTCAGGGGGAAAGAGGTATAGAGTAATAATTCCTGAAACAGAAAATCCACATGAGGCGAAAAGTGTTTGTCCGGGTTAGCCTGCGCGGCATGCTTAGGCTGATCCGGGTCGATACTTTACGCTGATTCCACACTGTTGGTTTTCTCGAAGGACGGCTCAATTATTTGCCCTTACATACCGAGCACTCGAACATGTGCAAGCTTAAATTAATCCATCAAATTACAGGTTTTGCTAGCACTCGTTGAACACTCGATGTTTTAAGACTCCCTGAATACGCCCCTTTTTCGTGTCTCTCCCGACTTGTTGTCGGCAAAGAATATAACAAACGAGTATGTTTACAACATAGAGAACGAAGTGTTATAAACAAGTAAGAGTCAACATATTAATTAATATATACATTTTCTTTTGACAGTAAATGAATGGATGTTTGAAGATATAATAATCAAGGATATAATACTCAAGGATAATCCAAAAGAGACAGATTGCCGATTCGCTGTTTTATGTGAATACTAAGAACACATCAAGATGGGTGCTTTGTCCACTTGTTGTCGAGTTTACGTGGTGATTTGTAACATATTCTTCTTGGTGAGTAGATTTTGTGATTCTCTTTTCTGTAATGATAAACAGTCTACCATACGTCGACTGTTAACATGTTCACATACACTTGTACACCATTAGTTTAGATAATACCGACGTTATTGATACCAAGTTAAAGACATTGTTGGAAAAGGAGATTATGATCGTATTAAGCATTTGTTTTTTTCTATTATCTTTTACCGCGGTTTTCCTTTTAAAGTTGTCTGCCACAGAGGCGTCTAAAGTCGTCTATATGAAATAAATGCATAATTTAACGGAGAGTTGGATGTTGCGAAGGCACTTACGTTTGAAAAGGTTTTAGATTTATTCGGTTTCTCTTAAGACAATGCTCCGTAACTTCTACTTCTATTGGTTATACTTTTTAACACCCGAACCTCGTTAGGCGACGATGGGTCTATCAACGTCTCCAGTTCGCATGTTTTAACCCTTTCCCTCATATAGACGCTTTCTGACGCCTCTGCAGCAGACGGCGTTTTGAAAACATAGTGACAAAAGAAGAAATTGCACAAAACGTGCAATTTCTCCTTTTGCCACAATGTTTTCCACTTTTTGTCATAGGTTATCCATTCAATTATGGAGATTTTCTATGTTTTGACAAAATACGTTCAAAGTCGTCTGCTGCAGAATTGTCGTATGAGGGAAAGGGTTAAGGGATCTTACATATTAAACACAAAGGGTTTACAATCATATGGTTTAGAAGAAAGTAAAGGTTTTGGAGATATTGTGTGGTTATACATAATCGTCTAATTGTTTTACTAATCACAAAAGATTTTCTCATTGCGCAACACCGGAGGATTTATATGTCTTATCCGTTAACAATGACAATGGGCATTGTCCGTTATTATGGTGTATCGTCTGACAGAACCTAGATGGAATTCACGAACATTGTCAACAACAAAAAATAAATTATGGGATTCCACTAACATATCTATAATATGTGCGAAGTCCAAAGAAGGATATTTCACCTGAATAATAAGTAGTACGGATTGTATACGGTATTCTGAACAGTTGTCTGCTGCAGAGACGTTAAATGGCGTCTGTTTCTGGCAAAGCATTAACCCATTACATCACAAGACTTTTCAAATGTCGTCTGCTTTACAAATATTAGATGAAAAAGTCAACAACCTAGAAAACTGAAAGATTTAAATTGACAAAGAGTTGGAAAATATTGCAATAAAAGGTGAAATTGCTCGTTTTGAGCAATTTCACCTTTTATTGTAAAGTTGTCAAATATCATGTTCAATGGAAGGTGTCAAATGTCGTCCGTGTGAAGTAATGGGTTTAAGAAGAGAACATTTTGTAACAACCAGATCTTCTTCGAAGAATGTCTTTGGAGTGGCAACTTCAAATCCCGTTATTATGAACTTTGTATTTACATACTACGGCTTGAATACGTAGAGGATGGTTCATCCCACCAGAATAGAAATATCGTGAAAGACAGTTCAATAGATCCATATTCTTTCTGAATAGTTATGTTTGAATAGTCCCAATACGCTTTAAATCTTGGGTTAATACAATAAACCTTACGTGGAAGTCAGCAGGTTGCTAGAAAAGAATGAAAAAATGCGGTCCACTACTATAAATGGAATCAAAGTATTGAATTAAAGTCTTATCTAGAATCTGATTGTCTAACCGAAACAAATCAAAGTCAATGTCGATATAGTTTGACCATTGTTCGTATGTCTGCTAATCATCAAATATTTATGATAATTCAACCTTTTCCCTGATAGAAGTGATGCACAGGCTAGAAGAAGCCTTCATTGTTCACACGCGAGCTAAGACCCCATTTCGCATGACGTTTCTTATATGTTTGTCAAATTGGAAGAGTCGAAATTATAATCATACACACTGGCAATGAATAATCTCTAGTGAAGGAGATCGAGTTTTCTGAAAATGTCAGTGGCAGGTTTCGTCCAATTCCCGTTGGGTCATCAATTTGATGACTTTTTTTCTCGATTTAATGAATTAATTATTGGAAACATTAACACGACGGTGGTGACAGCATTTTATCTATTTTATGAAAAAATAATTGCAATAAATATCACGGTTTATCCGTGTTTGTTATCAGTACTACCGGTAACAGTGTCATTTCTTAGTGGCGGGAAAGGCATGCATCCACTTCTAACATTCTTAACACATCTAGTTAATGAGCTGTATTCATGTGGGCTGCTTCGGATATTAAAACCGCTATGCTTAACCTCGTCAATACAGGGGCTATACTATCGACGTTAATTTGGGGGCTATGTCTAATCAGGTCATTATGGGGTTTATTTCTAAAAAACATCAATACGGGGTTATGACTAATCACGTCAATATAAGGGGAGCTATGTCTAACAACATCAATATAAGGGGTGCTATGTCTAACAACGTCAATATAAGGGGAGCTATGTCTAACAACGTCAATATAAGGGGAGCTATGTCTAACAACGTCAATATAAGGGGAGCTATGTCTAACAACGTCAATATAAGGGGAGCTTTGTCTTACAACGTCAATATAAAGAGAGCTATGTATAACAACGTCAATATAAGGAAAGCTATGTATAGCAACGTCAATATAAGGTTAGCTATGTCTAACAACGGCGATATAAGGTTAGCTATGTCTAACAACGTCAATATAAGGTTAGCTATGTCTAACAACGGCGATATAAGGTTAGCTATGTCTAACACAGTCAATATAAAGAGAGCTATGTATAACAACGTCAATATAAGGTTAGCTATGTCTAACAACGTCAATATACGGTAAGCTATTTCTAACAACGTCAATATAAGGTTAGCTATGTCTAACAACGTCAATATACGGTAAGCTATATCTAACAACGTGAATATAAGGAGAGCTATGTCTAACAACGTCAATATAATGGGAGCTATGTCTAACAACGTCAATATAAGGAGAGTTATGTCTTACAACGTCAACATCAATATGGGGGTGGTTATGTCTAACAACATCAATATGGGGGTGGTTATGTCTGACTACGTATATATGGGGGGTGGTTATGTCTAACAACGTCAATATGAGGGGAGCTATGTCTAATAACGTCAATATAAGGGTAGCTATGTATAACAACGTCAATATAAGGGTTGCTATGTCTAACAACGTCAATATAAGGGGAGCTTTGTCTAACACTGTCAATATAAGGATAGCTATGTCTACCAACGTCAATATAAGGGGAGCTATGTCTAACAACGTCAATATGAGGAGAGCTAAGTCTAACAACGTCAATATAAGGAGAGCCATGTCTAACAACGTCAATATAAGGGTAGCTATGTCTAACAACGTCAATATAAGGAGAGCTATGTCTAACAACGTCAATATAAGGAGAGCTATGTCTAACAACGTCAATATTATAGGTTATTGCATCAATATGGGAAAATATTGTGTTGGACGAGTTCCTTCGGCTGAGTTGCCCGAGCTTGCGAGGGCACTCCGCCGAAGGAACGAGTCCCAACACAATAGATTCCCATAATCATGCAATAACCTTTGTATTGTATAATTTGATATTGGCTATTTAAAATGTGTCGTTTTGTTTGTTTTAAACACGTCAAGCTGTTAGAAAATTAACAGTCGTTTTGGATTGCTCAGAGAAATAAGCATTAACGATATATCGCGCATTTATACTCTCCTTTACGCTGGTTGCTAAGGTCGCGGAAAATATAATTTACGAACCGCCATTGTTGTCGACTCAAAATTGGAATCGTCCACAAAATGATGTGTAACGCCTTTTCTAACAGTGTTTTTCATTAAGAACTCGTGTATTATCTTATTCTTGTATTTACGCCTGGACATTTGTTTTTTTATTACGATTTAGATGCCCCTTTAAAAGGGCCTTTTGACCTCGCAGTATGTTCAGTAAAGCGAACACACATCTTTGATATACATATAAAGGCTACTGCGTTGATAAACTTCATATCGGAGGATAACAAAACAAATCTGAAGACCTACCTTTAAAACAATCATTTGCTTATTCATCCTAGCAGTTATGAATCCCTCTTTATTTGTTGATACACTTATAATAGATCGTCAACGACAATCAAAACAACACTAGCAATATTATTGATGTACACGTCACATTATTACGTCAGAAACTACGTACGTATTTACTAGCATAGCTAACGCTATAAATAGACCAGATTGGGTTTTGTGTATGTCTATCGATTTTTCACTACGTGTCATCTATAAAAGATGTACCAAACAATGTACTACGAACCGTATAAGCACAGCTTTTCCCTAGGACTATCAGATAATCGAACCTTGAGCAGATCACATCTGTAAACTGATTCAAGTCCCGTCTACATTGATACACAGCCTAAACAACACAGCTGGTTTTTTTATTTCATTTATATTTGTTAATATGCCTAATTAGTTGTTTTAACCATTTGAATGGCTTCACTTGCCTGCGATGCACTAAGCCCTGACAGTAACAAAGTAGAAGTAGAAGTTAGCTGGATCTCTAAATCACGAAAGGTTGGATGAGAGCGCTTTGTAACGTTAGTGTATGGAAATAGTTCCGTCCTTAGCGTCACGTGAAAAAGATTCCAGTGCAATATCAACCCGTGCAATATCAAATGATATTGCATCCTTTGTTCATATGGAAACAAGAGGGAACAATATCAAAGTATACAATAAAAGGAGAGCTATGTCTAACAACGTCAATATAAGGGGAGCTTTGTCTAACAACGTCAATATAAGGGTAGCTATGTCTAACAACGTCAATATAAGGGTAGCTATGTCTAACAACGTCAATATGAGGAGAGCTATGTCTAACAACGTCAATATAAGGAGAAATATGTCTAACAACGTCAATATACGGAGAGCTATGTCTAATAATATAGGTTATTGCATCAATATGGGAAAATATTGTGTTGGACGAGTTCCTTCGGCTGAGTTGCCCGAGCTTGCGAGGGCAAACTCCGCCGAAGGAACGAGTCCCAACACAATAGATTCCCATAATCATGCAATAACCTTTTTATTGTATAATTTGATACTGGCTATTTAAAATGTGTCGTTTTGTTTGTTTTAAACACTTCACACTATTAGAAAATTAACAGTAGTTTTGGATTGTTTAGATAAATAAACATTAACGATATATCGCGCAATTATACTCTCCTTTACGCCGGTTGCTAAGGTCGCGGAAAATATATTTTACGAACCGCCATTGTTGTCGACTCGAAATTGGAATCGTCGACAAAATGATGTGTAACGCCTTTTCTAACAGTGTTTTTCATTAAGAACTCGTGTATTATCTTATTCTTGTATTTACGCCTGGATATTTTTTTTTTTATTACGATTTAGATGTTCTTTTAAAAGGGCCTTTTGACCTCGCAGTATGTTCAGTAAAGCGAACACACATCTTTGATATACATATAAAGGCTACTGCGTTGATAAACTTCACATCGGAGGATAACAAAACAAATCTGAAGACATACCTTTAAAACAATCATTTGCTTATTCATCCTAGCAGTTATGAATCCCTCGTTATTTGTTGATACATCAACGACAATCAAAACAACAATCGAGCAATATTATTGATGTACACGTCACATTATTACGTCAGAAACTACGTACGTATTTACTAGCATAGCTAACGCTATAAATAGACCAGCTTGGGTTTTGTGTATGTCTATCGATTTTTTCACTACGTGTCATCTATAAAAGATGTACCAAACAATGTACTACGAACCGTATACGCACAGCTTTTTCCTAGGACTATCAGAGAGCCGAACCTTGAGCAGATCACATCTGTAAACTGATTCAAGTCCCGTCTACATTGATACACAGCCTAAACAACACAGATGTTGTTTTTTTTTCATTTATATTTGTAAATATGCCTAATTAGTTGTTTTAACCATTTTAATGGCTTCACTTGCCTGCGATGCACTAAGCCCTGACAGTAACAAAGTAGAAGTAGAAGTTACCTGGTCTCTAAATCATGAAAGGTTGGATGAGAGCGCTTTGTAACGTTAGTGTATGGAAATAGTTCCGTCCTTAGCGTCACGTGAAAAAGATTCCAGTGCAATATCAACCCGTGCAATATCAAATGATATTGCATCCTTTGTTCGTATGGAAACAAGAAGGAACAATATCAAAGTATACAATAACGTCAATTTATCACATAAATACCCTTATTTTCAAGTTGAGAACAAATCACGGATAAACGATATCCAACATGTGTGATATCAAATACACGTCATACACGCGACTACTGATGACGTCATTTTGACCTTTATCTTTATTATATTTATTGTTAAGTTGTTAAATTTTACACATTGAAAAATGCAATAATACGTTATTTTGAATAAATAACGAGTCTTAATTGTTTAAAACATTGTTTTTTTTTTTCTTCTTATTCAAAAATGATGAGGACTACTTTTTTATGCGGTGAATCACAAGTTCTTATGAAGAATATGTTATTCGGTCTTTGTTTTGATGTTGTCAATATTTTTCATTAAAACACACTGTTTAGGTGATAAAAAGAATCCATCACTCGTTTTACTTTGGAGAAGATTTCTTAAATTCGTCTCGAAAAAGAGAGTTATTAACCTCGCCAAGAGGCTCGGTTAATAACCGTCTTTTTCTAGACTCATTTAAGAAATCTTGATCTCCAAAGAAAACTCATGATGGATCCTATATATACGGGTAGCTATGTCTAACAACGTCAATATAATGGGAGCTATGTCTAACAACGTCAATATAATGAGAGCTATGTATAACAACGTCAATATAAGGAGAACTATGTCTAACAACGTCAATAAAAGGGGAGCTATGTCTAACAACGTGAATATAAGGAGAGATATGTCTAACAATGTCAATATAAGGGGAACTATGTCTAACAACGTCAATACAAGGGGAGCTATGTCTAACAACGTCAATATGAGGTGGTTATGTCTAACAACATCAATATGGGGGTGGTTATGTCTAACAACATCAATATGGGGGTGATTATGTCTAACCACATCAATATGGGGTGGTTATGTCTAACAACGTCAATATGGGGGTGGTTATGTCTAACAACATCAATATGGGGCGGTTATGTCTAACAACATCAATATGGGGGTGGTTATGTCTAACAACATCAATATGGGGTGGTTATGTCTAACAACATCAATATGGGGGTGGTTATGTCTAACAACATAAATATGGGGTGGTTATGTCTAACAACATCAATATGGGGCGGTTATGTCTAACAACATCAATATGGGGGTGGTTATGTCTAACAACATCAATATGGGGTGGTTATGTCTAACAACGTCAATATAAGGGTAGCTTTGTCTAACAACGTCAATATAAGGGTAGGTATGTCTAACAACGTCAATATGGAGGTGGTTTTGTCTAACCACAGGTACTTGCTCCTCTAAAAATAAATATGACCTACTCTATGCATAGAATATGTCATATCTAGTCCCTATGGTCTAAACACTTAACATAATTCACAACCCACGTCTTCTGTGTCTAAATGGAGTTTGTGAGTCTAGCCCAAGAGTTCAGAATGCCTTCGGACGAATTCACCAACGACCATTTGAAATATATTCATATTTACTAATTCATGAGTTGTCACAATTATGATCCGCTATTTAAACATCATAGTCAAGTCCCGGTAGCTCAGTCGGTAACGACGCGGGCTGTCAATCAAGGGGTTGTGAGTTCGAATCCCGGCTCGGCCAACTTTCTTTCCGACGTTTGACAAAAGTCAATGCGACATGCGTCATTCGTCTTCCACCAATGGGCGAAATCCAGTAAACACATGAGTAGGTGAACTGGCCGCCGTGATAAGACTGAGAAATTGTTAAAAACGGCGTTAAACCCCAATTAATCAATCAATAAACATCATAACTCTGGTCATGAGAAAATTCAGACTAGGCATTTCAGTAAGAGTATTCTTTAAGATAAGAGTGTGATCGTCTTTTCAATGGTTGATGCGAGCCTTTTACCGAACCGGGATCGTCGCTGACTAACGATTGTGATTGAAAAGGTTAAATAGATATGAACATCTTACAGTTTCATCGCTGCTTCAAAACTGCAATTACAATATCCCAGATAGGTTGGTTTTCCTGGAGCACTGCTCAATTAATACATTTTTGTTCGGGTTTTGTATTTTCTTTTGCACCAGGGGCGTAGCTTGGCAATAATCAATGTGTAGGCCGTCTCGTGAGAAAATCAACATTGTGGACTCTGCGTAAAGTATCGACCCGGATCAGCCTAAGCATGCCACACAGGCGTACCCGGATAGACACTAAAAATATGTAGGCACGTGCCTACAGTGCCTAAAGGGAGCTACGCCCCTGTGCACCGGTTAAATTTTTCCATCTTATAGCGGGCACCCTTTACATATATCTCCCTGCGACGGAATGTGTCGGCTGGATCAGTCTGCGCGGACAGCGCAGGCTGATCTGGTCGATACATTATGCAGATGTGTATCGTCGCAGCTGCATTTTGGGGCACTTTTAGCAAACATGTGTAGGCACGTGCCTACATTGCCTAAAGGGAGCTACGCCCTTGTGCACCGGGTAAATTTTCCCATCTTATAGCGGGCACGTGATCATGATCTGATAATTGAAATTACCTCTCTCGCCAAAGACATCTTTTAGGTTAATTTGGTTTTCTTTCTTGTTTGAACACGCTTGGTATATACATATAAAACATATCTTTACACAAATGTAACCGAGGAGTGAGGACTCCGAGGGGCCTTTGCATCTGCTCCTTATCATTATAATATATAAGACCGTCAGTACTAATAGGTACCAGTTGGCGTTTGTGAACAGTGTAGATCTAAATCAGCTTATGCATTCACACAGTCTGATTTTAGAATATTTAGACTGCTCACATATTTCATGCATTTATAAGCCTGATCGAAACTTCTGTAAATGTGTGTACATTCTGATAATACCTGTCAGATGTACAGCTTGATCTGCGTCTACACTCGAAACAAAAGCCAACTTTTACCGTTCTCATGGACGGGCTCGTATACAGTCTTCACGACCAACCTACGTTTAAAAGATAAGTTGTTGTAGCATCTGACATAAAACTCACAAGTGAAAAACGCTCGCTATGCTCAATTTCTCCTTTTGCCCCAATATTTTAAACTCTATTCAATGAATGTTCTTTCATCCGTAAAAGTTCCCGTTCCTTTATTCTTGCTGTTTTTAAAGTTGTCCTCTATGTGTATGGTTAACGCAGGTTTAGCGAGATTAACCCGTTTTTGGCAGCCGAGGCTCATACTTTTCATTGATTACATTATAGTAATGGATTGTCAATGCTCTGCCTGTAGCCGAGGCAAATGAAAGGAGGTCTGGAACCAGCGTTTTTGGCATCAGTTAACACTTTTTGCACATACACTGAGACAATTCTACAGCAGACCACTTTGATAACTATATGGATAATATTTATGAAATAGAGCTGAAAACGGAAATTCTGCTCGTTATGAACACTTTCTCCTTTTTCCACGAAGTTTTCACAATCCGTCTGCAAGTAAAACACCAGCTCGTTCACTAACGAATTACACAAAGTCGACTCTTTCATGTAGAAAATTGGACCACTCCATTTTTCGCCCAACAGGAAATTTAGTAATTAGTTTTAATGTCTAAATGGCAAAACGTGCATATTTCGTTACGATCTGTCTCACATGAAAATGCATCGTATGCCAAATCCTCTAAATGCCTTTGGCAGCGAAAGATTTAAACTACAAAAGATGACGTCATTTAATCGTTGTGATATGTGTCTATAGAATTCTATAATTGTGCAGCAGACGACTTTGAACGTATTTTGTCAAAACATAGAACATCTCTATAATTGAATGGATAACCTATGACTAAAAGTGGAAAACATTGTGGAAAAAGGAGAAATTGCACGTTTTGTGCAATTTCTTCTTTTGTCACTATGTTTTCGAAAAGCTGTCTGCTGCAGAGGCGTCCGAAAGCGTTTATATGAGGGAAAGGGTTAAGAGGATGGGACATTCTTTGGGATACTTCTCGGATTTCTTTTGGAACACGGAAGATTCGTTTCACAATAATAACTTTAAATTCATAGGTCCCATGCCAAGGATAACTGCGTATATATCATGATCAAAGTTATATGAAAATTGACCTGTGCACTTATATAGAGATATATATATATATCAAATACAGTTGTACAGTCGATTGTTGGCATTCTCTTTCTGCAGAATCATCTCAATGTATGTACGAGAAGATAGCGAGCAGGAAAGATCACGATCATAATGTACAAATTTACAGGTTAATCTGTAATTTAGTCTTGACGTAAATTCCAGAATGTCACCTTTTTCATGGCGGGGGCCAAGTGACTTTAGAATTTTTCTGGTTAAACAAAGACTGATCATAGATATGTTGTTATCGGCGCGATTAATATTGATATAAGTGCCAGTTAATTATTTATATCCGTGTTTTCTGACTAGAAACGTAAATGTTTAACCCTTTCTCACTTGTAGACGCATTTGACGCATCTGCATCAGACGCATATTGAAAATATTGTGGCAAAAGAAGAAATGGCTCAAAACGAGCAATTTCTCCTTTTGCCACACTTTTTTCAACTCTTTGTCATAGTAAAACTGTAATTTATTGAGATTTATCATGTTTGAAAGTCGTTTGCTTCAGAATTATTGTATGTGGGAAATAGATAGACGTAAACAATAAATATAGTTCGTCATTCATGGAATGCGGAAGAACAGACAGTGGCCCGTGACTAAGAAAAAATAGATTTTCAAAATATCCCCAACCGACACAATGGTCAAGATTGTAAGAAGTCTGCCTAGAGCAGGAAACTTAAATTCGATACCCGGTTAAGACCAACGTTTGTTTATGAATGATAGAAAAGAGCAGTTTCTCTGTGCCTTCCAATGACACTAAGAGATTCAGGGAAAACAATTGAGCCGTCCCGCGAGAAAACCAACACTGTTGGCTCTGCGTAAAGTATCGACCCCTGATCAGCTTAAGCATGCCACGCAGGCTAATCCGGACAGACACTTTTCGCGTCCTGTAGATTTTCTGTTTCAGGAATCATTACTCTATACCTATATCCCCCTGAGACGGAATGTGTCGGCCCGGGTTTGCCTGCGCGAAATGCGCAGGCTGATCAGTGGGTCGATACATTACGCAGGGACCATAATGTTGGTTTTCTAATGGAACGACTCACATTACGATTGATGTAATGGTGTCAGGATAAACGTACGGGTACTTATGGAACGCCTTTACTGTCTTATGATGACTTATTTGCTTATATACGGTAGCTATTTCATTATATGCAGTAGATATTTCATTATGTGTGGTACTTTTTTCTTTATATGCTGTACTGTATTGGTTATATGTAGTGCAACTATTCTTATATGTGGTGGTACTGTCTTTATATGCCATGCATTCGAATTTGTGTGCGGTACCACACATAATGAAATATCTACTGCATATATATAGGATCTGACTGAGTTGTTATTTCATATACAGTTTTATTAAACGAGTTCAAGATTTTTTGTTATTAAGCGAGCCTGTTGCGAGCTTAATAACAAATATCTTGGACGAGTTTAATAAAACTGTTTATGAAATGACAACGAATGTCAGATTCTTTTTATCACATGACGAAACACACAAAGAAAATCGGGTTTTCCAAAGCTTTTTTAATTTCGTCAGTAAACCGTATACCAATGCCACAAATAATTATTCCGAGGTCATATTCAGCTTAGTTTATTAAAAGTATTAATAAATAACACTCATGAGATATTATATCTATCACATAAGGTGACTTATGAGGCGTATTTCGATAAAAATGTACATAACGTTTACAATATTTCTAGATGAAATTTACGGGTTTTGGCGCCAAAGTGACTAACGTATGACGTCAAAACGTTGACGTGACGTCATTTTCCTAGTATTAGGTCATGTTATATTACACACGTTGTATATAAAGAATTATTGCATACTTTCATATTGTCCAGTTCACTTTGCATTGAAGAAAGTGGTCATGATTTTTCGATCATGACCGCTGTCAAGGAGTGATCATGACCGTAGATAAGGACGTGCAAAAATTCTGCATATTTAACATGTTAGGGACTACTTTTGTTATGTAAACAAACATAGCTGACCTAAATATCATTGTTAAACCTCACGGGACTTTGTAATGTTAAATTCTCATATATCGATCATGGACAATTTCTTACTGTCTCATGCTAACAGTACGTTTTTGACATGAAAACAGTCTAAAACGCGCGTCTAAAATGTTGGTTATGCACGTGCATGACGTCATTTAAAAAAAATACGTCACCGTTATAATTCAAATGGCATTTGCACCAAAATTACTACTTATGTAAACAAACAGTTTGTTTCTAATTCAGAAGCAGATTTATCAATTCTAGATAATAAAAAAACCCATCCACAACGTAAAGCAAATAGTTTACAATATGAAAGTATGCAATAAAAAGGTTATTGACCCTGTACTGTGAAATCATCGTTGGACCTCGTTCTTTGGCGAACGTAGCCTCGCAAGCTCGGCAACGTCAACCAAAGAACTCGGTCCAACGATGATTTCACAGTACAGGGTCAATAACCTATAATACGTAATGGGTATATTACATGGGATACAAGCATTGTCATGTGATAAAATGAAATATCTACCGTTTATAAGCAAATATATACTCGTACGAAACATCCTGATTCGTTTCAATCCGGCAATAATCGGTATTGTTCGGAAATATCCGAACCATCTCATCGTAATGACGAAACTACCGCATATAAAGAAAATACTACCGCATATAATGATGGAAGCACAGCATATAAGGAAATCGCATGTTTTATCTACTACACACAATAACAAATCTATTGCATATAGTGGTCTTTGTACCGCATACAAATTCGAATGCACTGCATATAAAGACAGTACCACCACATATAAGAAGAGTTGCACTACAAATAACCAATACAGTACAGCATATAAAGAAAGAAGTACCACGCATAATGAAATATCTACTGCATATAATGAAATATCTACCGTATATAAGAAAACAAGTCATCATAAGACAGTAAAGGCGTTCCATAGGTACTCCTGGTAAACGTCGCGTTATACTAAAATACTGTTGAAAGCGGGGTAAATCACTATTCAAACACAACGATGGTTCCCCTTTTAGTTTTACACCTCATACGAGTTAAAGGTAAAGGAATTGTTTCTTTGATATGTGATTTATGCCGTTTTCAACAGCATTATAATTATATCATGTCGTTTCCTGTGTGATTTACCAGTAATATAAGTATTATTTATCCTTGCACCGATATATCAGTGGCAATGCTATCCCCGAAACCCTGACCACAACAACACTTTTTAAAATCCTTGGTATGACCCGACCGGAGATCGAACCATTGCCTCCCGCTCCCAAGGCGGACGCTCTTACCACTTCACCACGGAGAAGGTTAAGGCAAAGGGTTCACCCTTTCCCACTAACAACACGTATGTAGCAGACGACTTTAATAATATGTGCGCAAAACTATAGGAAACCTCTATTAATGAAGGTATGATTTTAAAAAAGAGTTGAAAACATTGTGGCAAAAGGAGAAGTTGCTGATTATGAGGAATTTCCTGATTTTGCCATAATGTTTTCAAAAGTCGTCTGCTACGAAGGAGTCAGAACGCGTCTGTGGGGACAGGGATAATATACACGTTTGCGCTTGTTATTAAAATCAGACAAATATATATCGCATAACACTTCCGTGTCAACGTTGAATAGAGGCTTTAGTATTTACCCATTATCCGAGTGTTACAGGGTAATTGAGTCATCGGCTTAAATTACGATCAAAGGCATATTACAACATGTTTAGAATGTAAGATGTAATTAAAATATGAGCCGAAAAACGAGAAAACCAACGTTGTGAACTCTTCGTTAAGTATCGATCCGGATCAGCCTAAGCATGCCACGCAGGCTATCCCGGATAGACACTTTTCGCCTCATGTGGATTTTCTGTTTCAGGAATCACTACTCTATACATCTTTCCCCCTAAGAGCGGAATGTGTCGGCCGGATCAGTCTGCGCGGACAGCGCAGGCTGATCTGGTCGATACATTACGCAGATGATATGAGCCGTCCCGCGAGAAAACCAACGTTGTGGACTCTGCGTTAAGTATCGATCCGGATCAGCCTATGCACAGGCTAACCCGTACAGACACTTTTCGATACCTGTTGATGTTCTGTATCAGGAATCACTACTCTATCTATCCCCCCTTAGACGGAATGTGTCGGCCGGATCAGTCTGCGCGGACAGCGCAGGCTGATCTGTCGATACATTACGCAGATATATTGATATGAGCCGTCCCGCGAGAAAACCAACGTTGTGGACTCTGCGTTAAGTATCGATCCGGATCAGCCTATGCACAGGCTTACCCGTACAGACACTTTTCGATACCTGTGGATGTTCTGTATCAGGAATCATTACTCTTTACATCTATCTCCCTGAGACGGGATATGTCGGTCCGGATTAGCCTGCGCGGATTATGCAGGCTGATCATGGTCGATACTTTTTGAAAACAATGTGGCAAAAAGCAATTTCTCCTTTTACCATAATGTTTTAACTTTATTCAATTTTTACACTTTAAGCTATAGAAATATTCCTTATGTTTTTCGTAATGTCTTTAATGTCGCCTGCTGCAGATGTGTTATATGTGATAATATAGGGACAGGAAAGTTCCAGATCAGACTGCGCGGGCTGTTCTGAATCTTCATTTATCTTTTACTTCCTAATGTCGGTTTATCGTATGACTTAGCTAAATAATCCCTATCAAAACAGATATCTGATCTCCCTTCTTTGTGTTATGAGGGTTTTGTACTATTTATCGATTTCCGATTGAGAAATGCACGATTTATACCTGTAATTTAAATTGAGATATTCCAAATTATAAATTGAAATGCGCAATTTAAGTACATTTTCAAAGATTTAAACTAAATCGTGCAAGTCATTGCACACGTACAAATATACAACGCTTACCGCACGATTATAGCCTAAACCGAGATATAAATAAGCCATTCATCTCCAATCTCTACCAAAAACTGGCATGATGCTACGTGAACGTCAAAAGTAATATTTCGGTCCGATTTCAAAGAGATTGCATGAGATTGCGTCAAGATATTACACATAATGTTATTTCAGGACCGATTTTTTGTTGAACAATCATTCTAAATTTTCAATGAATATTTCTATATCTGCATGTTTACACGTGAACAAATCTTGCTGAGTTACCGATACTCATAGTCAGAAGGGTTCTTTGACTTCAGCTCGAAATGACACATGATCGTGTTTGTCACGTGATGTGGTACTTGTTTTTGTTTACCAATTACATGGCACTACTTTTCAGGTTTTTACAAGGTCATATTTCAATTGATCTTGTTGGTTCTAAAGGTGTTTTACTCCGCTTTCAAAAGTTTGTCAGTTACGCAACGGCGTTTTCTTGATACATTACCAGTATGCTGCTTGGTTAAACATATCATGGCACCATCCAACCAGCCAATCAGTCCTATCCCCACAAAGAAGTATACATTAACTACAATTTCCTAAGTTGTTGATGATACCATTCAGGGGATCTCCAGCTCTTAATGTGAAAGCTTTTATCACTACACACCAGACAGATCCGGTACCTCATTTGCGAGACTGTATGTGCTTAGACGTTTTTATGTAATTCACAATTTCGATCCAATTACATATGAGCCGTCCCGCGAGAAAACCAACATTACGGTCTCTGCGTAATGTATCGACCCAGATCAGCCTGCGCAGTCCGCGCAGACTGATCCGGGCCGACACATTCCGTCTAAGGGGGATAGAGGTATAGAGTAATGATTCCTATAGCTGCTAATCCACAGGAGGCGAACAGTGTCTATCCGGATAAGCCTGCGCGGCATGCTTAGGCTGATCCGGGTCGATACTTTACACAGAGTCCATAATGTTGGTTTTCTCACGGGGCGGCTCATAGATGATTCGTGTGGAATTGATTTACTAGAAATGGATCGGTGAATACATTGATCATTTACTAGAAATGGATCGGTGAATACATTGATCATTTACTAGAAAGGGATCGGTGAATACATTGATCATTTACTAGAGATGGATCGGTGAATACATTGATCATTTACTAGAAAGGGATCGGTGAATACATTGATCATTTACTAGAGATGGATCGGTGAATACATTGATCATTTACTAGAAAGGGATCGGTGAATACATTGATCATTTACTAGAAAGGGATCGGTGAATACATTGATCATTTACTAGAAAGGGATCGGTGAATACATTGATCATTTACTAGAAAGGGATCGGTGAATACATTGATCATTTACTAGAAAGGGATCGGTGAATACATTGATCAGACTGCAAAGAGGCACGTACTGTCCTCGGTTTTCTTAACTGTTCCCTCGATGTAGACACGACTTCTACCACCAGTTGCAATTGCAGCAGGCGATATTTGAAAATATTGCAAGATGAGCTGATATTGCACGTTTCAAAACTAGCGCTGTCTCCTTTTCTCAAAATAATTGTATAAAACATAGTTTTACAAAATATAACGAAATATTACACATACTTCCGCATACGTTTTCCAAAGCAGACGACTGTAAATACAAGATATAATGGTAATTGGTTATAAGAATTTCGTCTTTTCATTTTCAGGTCCTGGGCTTAATCTTTTTCGGAGTAGGTCTCTTTCTCCGATTTGGATCAGCGGTGTATGACAGTTATATAGACAGTGCGAAAACGAGCATCGAAGCATCGGCGAGCGGCAGCGGCTTTGGGACGGTTGACCTCTCGGGCTTTGAGCTCTCCTCCGCTCTCCTTGGACTCTCATTGGCCTTCATTTTCTTTGGTTTCTTCATCGTGGCAATTTCGTTTTTGGGATGTTGCGGTGCCTGTTATAAATTCAAAATTCTTTTGATTGTGGTGAGTTCAATTTATGTTTAACCTTAACACTTATACAGACGCATTTTGACACATCGCGACAAAAGGAGAAAATGCTCATGATGAGCAATTTCTCCTTTTGCCACAATGTTTTGAAACTGAATTCACTTACTATACGTTCATGTATAGAACTTTCTCATTGAGTTGTCCGCTGCATATTTGTGGTATTTGGGAAAGAGTTAAAAAGCAAGAAACCCTAGACAAGTTGTTCAAAGTTCTCAGTCCTTGTGTACTTACAATAGTCGACTTTTATAGGTACCTTTCTTACCCGGAAATGTCAAAGGTCAGATTGTGTTACTTAGTTTAATGTAAACTTGACCCTGCCCTGATATATCGTGGTCAGAAATTGACCTCTATTTTCTGTAGAGTCTTCATCGGACGTCAGGTAAGAAACATGATAGCTAGCCATGAAACTATAAAACTCTGCAAACGTTACATGTGCTCAAATAAACTATATGCTTCAAATACCAGGGGCGTAGCTCCCTTTAGGCACTGTAGGCACGTGTCTACACATTTTTTCTCAAAATGCCCCAAAATGCAGCTGCGGCGATAGACATCTGCGTAATGTATCGACCAGATCAGTCCGCGCAGACTGATCCGGCCGACACATTCCGTCTTAGGGGGATAGATGTATAGAGTAGTTATTCCTGAAACAGAAAATCCACAGGAGGCGAAAAGTGTCTGTCCGGGTAGGCCTGTGTGGCATGCTTAGGCTGATCCGGGTCGATACTTTACGCAGAGTCCACAATGTTGATTTTCTCACGAGACGGCCTACACATTGATTATTGCAAAGCTACGCCCCTGAATACGACCAATATTTCGTCAATTTGGAAAAATAAATTTCGTTCTGACCATTCAGATATTTGAGCATAGAGTCTGAACACAGATTTAACTTTAATGATTTTGGAGACCAGCTGCAGGTTTAAGTCGATACTTTTAGGCATATCAGAAAGAATAATGTATGGGCTCCAATAAAGCCATTACAGTATAGATCTAAACCATCCTAAGAATCCGCGTAGTTTGATTATCTGGATATTTACATTCCCCCAAATGTTCACAGGTATTATCCATAGAAATCTTTAGAACGGAGTAAATTATGATCAGATATTACAAATGAGCAGTAAGACCATTATTTACAACAAGTGTAAACAATTACAAGTTGGCCGCGTAAGGCCGCAGAAGGCAGGCTGATCTGTGTCGATACATTACGCAGAGTCCACAATGTTGGCTTTCTTGTGGGACGGCTCATATCATGTTTGTTATATTTCTATGACCACACATGCAAAGTTACCCGTTTACCTGATACGATACTTTCAGAAACCTCTGCTTTGGATTCGTCCTACGAAAATATGTCACAACGTTAAGATCAGAAGTTTGCTTTTGATTAATTGATTGATTGATTGATTAATTAACGCCGTTTTCAACAATATGTCTGTCACATCACGGCGGCCAGTTCACCTATTCATGTGTTTCCTAGCTTTATCACACCAGTACTCCACACAACATACTTTCCAATCAACTGGCTGCTTTTCCACATAGACTCTTAGCCCATCGGTGAAAGACGTATGCCGCTTGTCACAGTGACTTTTGTCAAACGTCGGAAAGAATGTTGACCGATTTGGGATTCGAACTCCCAACCCCTGGATTGACAGCCTGCGTCGCTACCGACCGATCTATCGGGGCTCGGCAGTGATTTTGATACATAGTTGAAAGCATTGTGAGAGAACTACACAATGCGCATCGGATAATAAGGCGTCAACTGTCGTGAGATTTTGGTCAACGGTAAAAAATAAATAATTGTCACAGCTCATTGTATGGGCCCGTCTATCGGGAAAGGTAAAACTTAGCATTTCTGAACAGAGAAGAGTCAAGTCAGCCCTGTACGTCTGCTCCATCTTATCAGAATCGACACTTATTGAGATTAGCTTCAAACAAGCTTATGTAAGTCATATGTGAACAATGCAGCTTTTGATAATAGTCTGCAGATGTATATGCTGATCTAGATCTACACTTTTCACGAAAGTCAACTTGTTCCTTTTCCGATGGTCGGTGTGATACAAAATTGAACCGTTCCATGAGAAAACCAACATTGTTGACTCTGCGTAAAGTATTGACCCGGACCAGTCTAAGCATGCCGCGCGGGCTAACCCGGACAGACACTTTTCGCCTCCTGTGGATTTTCTGTTTCATGAATCATTACTCTTTATCTATATCCCCCTGAGACGGAATGTTGCGGCTCGGATTAATCTGCGCGGACTGCGCAGGCTGATCTGGGTCGATACATTACACATAGTCCATAATATTGGTTTTCGCACGGACAGTGTAATATATATGATATCTCTTCTTTTTCAGTATGTCATCATATGTTCGTTACTCCTCATTGGTCAAATCATCGTCGTAGGAATCGTTTATGGATCTTCGGACACTGTAAGTATTGGACCGTAACCTCCTTAATCCTTTCCCACATACAATAAATATACATCAGATGACTTTAAAATCAACTAGCAGGGGCGTAACTCCCTTTAGGCACTGTAGGCACGTGTCTACACACTTTTCTCTCAAAATACCCAAAATTGCAGCTGCGGCGATAGACATCTGCGTAATGTATCGACCAGATCAGCGAATTGAATTATCACTGGTTATATGCCTATATCTCTACATGAGTCAGGGGCGTAGCTCCCTTTATGCACTGTAGGCACGTGCCTACACATTTTTTCTCAAAATGCCAAAATTGCAGCTGCGGCGATAGCCATCTGCGTAATGTATCGACCAGATCAGCCTGCGCTGTCCGCGCAAACTGATCCGACCGATACATTCCGTCTTAGGGGGATAGATGTATAGAGTAGTGATTCCTGAAACAGAAAATCCACAGGAGGCGAAAAGTGTCTATCCGGGTAGGCCTGTGTGGCATGCTTAGGCTGACCCGGGTCGATACTTTACGCATAGTCCACAATGTTGATTTTCTCACGAGACGGCCTACACATTGAGTATTGCAAAGCTACGCCCCTGACTAGGCAGAAAGATGGAAAAACTCATTTTATGAATGTATACTGTATTTTACTAGAATTGAAAACAAAATATGAAATTGCTCGTTATGGGTACAGTATCTTCTATTTTGGTCACATTGTTTGGAAATTCGTCTTTTGCAGTTGCGTCAGCAGGCGTCTGCAAATTGGAAAATATTTTCTTTTCTTATTATTTAACCATTATAAGATATTGGAAAGAATGCGTCAACCACACAATAATATCGAGAACAATCTTTCCGCTTTTATTAAATTCACAATAACTGTTTTGTTAATTTCTATTTGAACTCGGTTTGACGTCAATGGCAGAAATAAAATTCTTTTCAAATATGCCGAATATCCACTTAGAGCATCGGTAGGAATTGGCGGCGGACACAATTTCGATATTGGTGATATTGAGAATTAATTATCTAGTAGATTTGATATATTTTATTACATTTTCAAAGTGTTGTGAAATTGGATTGAATATGCGAGTATAAACTAGAAATAAATGTCTTTGCAATATTTTAATTAGCAATATGAAATTGATATCTTTAATTAGGGAAATAAATTGTCGCCCCAGTCCTTCTTTAAATGATATAACGGAACGACTTCGCTGTTCAAATCCATAACCGTAGGAACTTCAAGGAAAAAAGAGAATTGAATTATCACTGGTTATATACCTATATGTCTACACGAGTCAGGGGCGTAGCTCCCTTTAGGCACTGTAGGCACGTGCCTACACATTTTTTCTCAAAATGCCCAAAATGCAGCCGCGGCGATAGACATCTGCGTAATGTATCGACCAGATCAGACTGATCCGGCCGACACATTCCGTCTTTGGAGGTTGGATGTATAGAGTAGTTATTCCTGAAACAGAAAATCCACAGGAGGCGAAAAGTGTATATCCGGGTAGGCCTGTCTGGCATGCTTAGGCTGATGCGGGTCGATACTCTACACAGAGTCCACAATGTTGATTTTCTCACGAGACGGCATACACATTGATTATTGCCAAGCTACGCCCCTGATAAGTTCTATTTCATTAAAATCGGTCCAAACTACTTCGCTATGTGTATATTTGATCTGACGACACCGCATAAAACGTCGTCTCGTAATGACCCTATGTACATTTAAATATTCATGAGCAGGTGCTCGTTTTTCTGTCCAATGATATCACATGAAAAAAACATCGCTCGGTTCTTCTGTTTAAATGGTTACTTTACAGTCTGAACACTCGGCCATCGTTTGTTCGTTAGTGGGATTTTCGGCATAAAGCCATTTTGCAAGGAAATATCGCAACAATATATAGTTATAGCGAAAAGACGAAAGTAATTTACCCCTCACGCAGTCTTTATAAAGTCTTTATAAAGTCTCCAGTTCCGTTTAAATATGACGAAAACTAACGTTTTTCTTGAACTATGAAACAAAAAGTCTCATAAGCGTTACTGACGTGAATTCTTTCGACGTTTCAAGTCTAAGAGAAGCAATTTTCACTAAGTATCAAACCAAGTTTTTGCAAATGTAAATCGGGCTTCTCGGATTCTTTCTTAAAATTTCCTGCATGTAGACGCTTTTAGACGTTTTTTGACGCTGTTCCTGCAGACCGTTTTTGAAATAAGTTTGACAAAAGAATAAATTCCCCATAATGATCAGTTTCTTCTTTTGCCACAATGTTTTCAAACGTGTTCAATAATTGTTTTTCAATTAACAGAGGTTTTCCATTTCTTTGCCTAGATGTTTTATAATACGCCTGCTGCATCATTGTTGTATGTGGGAAAGGGTTAAACTAAAATGTGTGCCAAAATAAGTTTTAATTAAATTGGAAAATGTAGACACTATTCCTTTTTAATCCTTTCCCACCTGCAGACACACGTGGACGAATCTGCAGCAGATGACGTTTGAAAATATTGTGGGAAAAGGAGATTTGTTTTTAATAATTATGATTATACTTCAATTCACATATTTTTCTATAGTTTTACAAATGTGTGTTCAAACTTGTCTGCTGCAGCTTTAAAGTACGTTTTAAAAACTTCAAGTTAGAGTTGGAACAAAAAGGGCTTAGCTGATCACGTGAATTGTAAAGTACGGTAATGTCAAAAACCATACCAAGGATTTAAATAACAAAATTTGATCATTTCGATGATTTGAATTTCAAGACAATTAAACTGGCGAACAGAGCTCTAGATAATAAGAATATTTCACATTCTCAAATCCTTATTTGACCCTCAAACCCTATAAAGAATCGTTTCACTGAGGCGATTCTTTTGAGTACCCACAACATAGGTTTTAGTGGAGTCATAAGGGAGAAATGATGGGAAAAGACCAGTTCACTCCTCCTTATATATCTAGTCGTCTGGGTCACGAAATAAGGATATCAATCTGTAGTTCGTGTTATATTGTCACGTTAAAGTTCATGTATACGTGATTACTAAATTGTGTTTGGTTAATTGTCTGTTTAATGACGATAAGCTAAGCCTAGACCTGTAAAACCAAATCGCTGATAAACAAATACATTTTACGGTTTTGTATCCGTTTATATTTTCAAACATTGAAAAATAAGTAGTAATATTTCGGGTCTTTCCACAACTCTGTATGAATTGTGTTTTATACAATGCCGAAAAAGACCATTTGTCGCTTGACAACCCATATTGTACGTGTCATAGAAATGGGAACTCAAGTCATAGCCCATTTATCAATGTCCCGGTGTAACCCTTTCCCACATACAGACACTTTCAAACACCCCTGCAGCAGACGACTTTTCAATATAATGTGACAAAAGGAGAAATTGCTCATTATGAGCAATTTCACTTGTTGCCACAATGTTTTCAGCTCTTTTCCATTAAAAGAAATTTTTCTGTTTAGAAATTTTCCTTATTTTTGAACATTTGTTTAGAATGCCTTTCGGTGCAGAGTATCTGTATGTGGGAAAGGATTACATCTAGAATTTAACCTACGGTTTTAGTTGTTTTATAAATGGGCCACGTATTAAACAAACACCGATCTTCGTGACCAGAAAATATTCAGATCGGTATGTGTGTCCTAAAGGCCTCTGGAGAACTGTCAAGAGAACTAATGTATTAACCCTTTCCCGCATATAGACGCTTTCTGACGCTTCTGCAGCAGACGGCTTTTTGGAAAGATAGTGACTGAAATAAGACACATGTGTAGGTGAACTGTGGCTCCCGTGTTATGAATGAAACAATTGTTGAAAACGGCGTTAAAGCCCACTAAATCAATCAATAAATCATCCGCATGGTCTTAACAGATCCTTCATATTCCGTATTAATTCAATTTAGTCATAGATGAACATTTTAATAACAGTCTAGAAGTGTAGCCCATTGAATTGTAAGCCATTTTAACTGTAAACGATCCCGTTATGGAGAGTCAATACGACCCCAAACCATCAGAGGCGTCTCATCTACACGAGGGGGGAAATAATGAGGTGGATTATGCAAATAATCTTCATTGACTTAAGAATTTGGGTGGGCATCGTGTTACGTGATTCATCCTTAGCTTTTGTTTTGAATGTTCTTGTGTATTATTATCCTTTTGTATATGATTCTTACCTTAACCCTTTCCCACATACACCAATTATGCAGCAGACGACTTTGAACGTATCCAGGCAAACACACAGAAAAGATCTGTACATGTAGGTATACTTACTGAAAAGAGCTGAAAACATTGTGGCAAAAGAAGAAATTGCTCGTTTTGAGCAATTTCTTCTTTTGTCACATTGTTTTCAAAAGTCGTCTACTGTAGAGGCGTCAGAAAGCGTATATATGTGGGAAGGGGTTACTTTCTCAAACGATCGCATCGGTTGTGAAGTGATAGAGCGACCGCTTCGGTTCAGGAAGTCGAGGATTCGATCCCCGAACGGGTCGTACTAAATACTTTAAAACATGATGGTAATGACTTCCACTCCTTGGTGCTCGGGATTGTTTGGTTAGCTTTACGACGGACTCGCTGATATAACTGAACAATTGTTGAAAGCGGCGTTACTTATCATACACATAAATTGATTTCTCAACGCAAGTAAAATGATCGTCCACTGCAAAAAAGACTAGCGATTCATTCGTATAAATAACCTCCTTACTCGAAAGAGAAAATCAAACAGTGACGAAAACATTCAAACAAACGAACACTTAACTATGTAAATAAACACTTCCGATATGGGGGACTCAGTTTACACTGAAAACAATCCATCTATCTACTTCGTTTACTTAATACTTAGATATACGCTGTTCACGTCTTACTTAAAAACGCTTGTTAGAATATCGTGTCAACTTGTGTATTTTCTTATAAGGCTGAGCAGTTGGACAAGATGGTCTGAACCTATTCCGTTTATATTCGCCAAATTGTACCTTTGTTTCATTGTATACTGGAAATATTAATGTACACCACTCCTAGAAATTCCATCGGTAATGTGAATTATAATACTTCAGACATTTACTTGTTTTGGACTATACCACTCAACAAGACCTCAAAAGAAAAAGAAAAAAATCTGTTACATTTATTAATTGGTTTGAAAATATTATATAAATAACCATATGTTGTCATTACTGTAAAGCTTAAGCGTCAATCTTGTTTAATTGTATTGTATGGTATTATGCAATATGGGCCGATGGCCTAAATACTTGAAATAAAAGAAATATGAGCCGTTCCACGAGAGAACCAACATTATGCACTCTGAGAAATGTTTCGACCTAAATCAGCCTGCGCAGTCAGCGCTGGCTAATTAGTGCCGACACATTCCGTCACAGGGGGAAAGAGTTTTAGAGTAATGATTCCCGAAAAAGAAATTCCACAGGAGGCAAAAAGTGACTGTCCGGGCATGCTTAGGCTGATTCGGGTCAATACTTTACGCAGTCGTTGATGAACTGATTCCAGTAATGTTAAGTACAAATACGTAGATTGAAGATTGGAGTGACACCTTAAACTATTTGGACTTATGAAGATATTGTAAAATTCTTTGTTTTATTTTCTACGTTGCTGATCTTTATCAATTGACTGTAGGACGTATCTTGCTCTTATTTTGAATAGTTCAGGCACTTTAAAATAATTTAACAAAATCACCAAACTCCATTTGCGGCAACAAAACATTCCTGCAATATATGCAATTAAGCGCACCTAAATGATACACGAATGCTGTGGGTGAAAGCAAATCAATTAATCATACCTCTCTGACTTCTCATCCCAAAGAAACAGTTGGAGAGGAGTGCTACTTCAAATTTTCAAAAGGAACTACTTTATGCTACTACGACCCGGAAGTGATTCTGTTGTGAAGTGATACTGTATAATCATATGAGCCCTAAAACGAGAACACCAACATTGCGTAAAGTTTCGAACCGGATCAGCCTAAGCATGCCGCGCAGGTTTATCCGGGAAAACACTTTTCGCCTCCTGTGGATTTTCTGTTTCATGAATCATTACTCTGTACCTCTATTCCCCTGAGACGGAATGTGTTGCCCCAAATTAGCCTGCGCGGACTGCGCAGGCTGATCTAGGTCGATACATTACGCATAGTTCATACTTTTGGGTTTCTCGTGGAACATCATATATTGTGAATGCATACAATCAGATATCAGTAACTTCAAACCTGTTGGACTCATGGCGATCATGGAGAAGTGCAATTACGTAAGACACAATTCTTTGTCCATGCAGCACTGGTTCCCAATCCAGGTATCATAAATAAGTGAACTGGCTCCCTGATTTAACTGCTCCGCTGTTGGAATCGATGTGCAAACCCAATAAATCAAACCTATTCCGACTGAAGTTATTGACTATGCAATATGATACAGACAAGAGAATATTAATTGTTTTACCGTGTTTAAAACAGGACGACCACTCACGGTCAATAAATAACATTCATACTGGCCGAGCCCTGTAATAGGAAAAGAAACCTTCTGTTGCTTGTTTTAATGGAGTTTTACGCCATTCCATTATCAACAGTATACGAGTTTGACACCAATGCATCTGTCGTAATGCTATTCCTGTTACCATGAGCAGTAAGCAGGGAAGCCACTTCTATCATTTTTTTCAAGTATTTTGTATGACCCGACTTGGGATCAAACCCTGGTCTCCCGCTCCCAAGGCGGACGCCCTTACCACTACATCACGAAAACGGTAAACAACCTTCTGTTGTACAAAATTAAATAACGATTCAGATGAGATTGCGTTATTGTAGGTTATTATTTGGATGTTTCTATGTAAAGCTTCCAATAGCAAAATGACGAAAAGGAAAATAAATTCTTCAGGAGCAAGTCACAAACTTATTTCTGGTACTATATATCCTGCTTGATATTATATTGTTACTACTTGTTCACAAGCTGTATGATTTACGGTAACAATAAAAGACAGTGGCAGACAGTGGTACAGTGGTAGAGCATCGGCCTCTCGTACCAAATGTCCCACGTTAGAATCCCGTAATGGTCGGGTTATGCCTTGTGATTTTTCAACACAATCGGCGTGAGTACTGGTCTCCATGAAGCAGACATCGAGCGACAAAGCTTGTTTCGCAATCGATGTAAAATTAATAAGTTTAAACTAATAAAAGACTGATTTATGTGGAAGTCGTGTTCAATATGCGCTGAGGTACATGTTGCTTTGAGTCAATATGTTCACGTAATGCGATTATTTTCTCAAGTCACAAAACAAAATCTCAGTTTTCGTATGGCGTTGATTCAGTGATAGATTTTGTGTCTTGAAACACTAGTAGAAGTGCGTGTTTACCATACAGAATAAATCAGGTTATGGGAGATCCAGTTGCACGCAATACGACTCTCCTTTTACAGAATAAATCCACGGTCTTCGTTTATCTAAATATTGAATCAACTCGACCGATTTATTGTTGTTGTTCTCCGTTCACAGCAGTCAGGTTACATCCGTCTGCATTAAACCCTGCCTTTCCCACATGTTGACGCATGTTTGACCTTTGAAAACATTGTGACAAAAAAATGATATTGGTCATAATTAACAATTTCTCATTTTGCCAAAATATGTTCAACCCTATGCAATAATGAAACTTTCAAACAAAAGACAATTTCCATAAGTTTTCCTTGATGCATTACTCCTTTCCCTTGATGCATTACTCCTTTCCCTTGATGCATTACTCCTTTCCCGTCCAAGGTTGACGCATGTTTGACGTTTGAAAACATTGTGACAAAAAAATGAAATTGCTAATAATTAACAATTTCTCATTTTGCCAAAATATTTTCAAACCTATGCAATAATGAAACAAAAAAAGACAATTTCCATAAGTTTAACCTTGGTGGTTTCAAAGTCTTTAACAATTTGAAAACGAAGGAGAGGCCATGTTTTTCCCAGAACATACTGACTTTTATGAAGTATGGCAAGCCGAATTACTATTCAGTTGTACAGTATGTACCATTCTAACTTTGAGATATATTTCTATTACCAATGAGAAAGCTCTATAACGTTGAGAAAGTCTCTCAAAACGCCAGAGATATTCCCCTTTAAAACGATGTCTGAAATTTTGGAATGATAATTTCAAGTTAATAACATCGTGGAAAATGGAGACATTTATTGTTGTTTATCTTTTGCATATGGAATCATAATTCATCGATATTTGTTAAAGAGTTAAAAAGAGATATATAATGTTTCTAACGAATAAATAAACACGATTCACTTTGTTTTACATGATATGTCACAAAAACAGCAACTTCCATTATCAAAAATATCATTACTCTGCCTCGTGTCAGCGCATCCAATATTGTTAACCCTTTCCCTCATATAGACGTTTTCTGACGCCTCTGCAGCAGACGGCTTTTTGAAAACATAGTGACAAAAGAAGAAATTGCACAAAACGTGCAATTTCTCCTTTTGCCACAATGTTTTCCACTTTTTGTTCAAAGTCGTCTGCTGCAGAATTGTCGTATGAGGGAAAGGGTCAAACTATTTTTATCCAAAAGTAGAATGTTCTATGTTCAAAATCGGGGGAGTCCATATTTCAAGTAACAAGAGCCTTGGAATATTGTGATAACTAAAATACAAACAATACCGATTTCAGGCTAGACAGCTGTTTGAAATGACAATGTGATGGCTTCGTTCGGGGATACCATGACTACATCGTGTACAAGCTGTAGCTTTCGGCCTTTTCAAACGAGAACAGCGTCATTTTTTTTATTATATTCCGAATTTGAAAATTTAGCCGGAATATGTTTCAAAACAGATTCGAGTACCTACCGCGTGTCCGCAATGTTTTACACATATTATCAAAACGTAAATCTAAATTTACTGAAATTTTCAAACTTTACCTTAATATGTCGTCTCAAATTACTGTACGATAAAGTGGATACATATCTGCTGATGGGGGAACGTGTCAGATCAATATAAAGAGAGAGTTTAATGTAGTAAGCATGTATACTAAGACAAGATAAACGTTTTATTTTAATTGCTGTACTTGTCTGTTAACCCTTTCACAAATACGATTAATCCGCAGTAGACGACTTTAAAAACATCTAGACAAAAACAAAGAAAATATCTATATATGAACGTTATTGAATACAGTTGAAAACATTGTGGTAAAAGAAAGAAAAATCATTATGAGCAATTTCTCCTTTTGTCACACATTTGTTTAAAAGTCGACTGCTGCAGATGCGTCAAAATGCGTCTGTATGTGGGAAAATGTTAACCCTTATCCTGCTGCAAATCAGTCCCTTATTATTATCTTACTATACACAACGTACACACGTTTAGTTTATCTAATACATGTGACACCAATAGCATCAGCGAACAATGGAGATCATGATCAGCCTTTACATCCGTGCAGTCTAATCGTGATCGACAATGTTATTAATTATCTAACCACCATTTCCAACATGCAACAACTTTGACGACTTTGAAACACGAAAAAGCTCAATGATTGGGAGTTTAATAATTAAATAGAGCTGAAAACATTGTGGAAAAAGGATAAATTGCTCGGTTTGAGTAATTTCTCTTTTACCATAATGTTTTCAAAACGTTGCTGCATGTGCGTCAAAGTGCGTCTTCAAGTGCGTAATGATTAACTAACCAACAACGTTTAGCTAGTATTACTGTCGAAATGTGCAAGAACTTGTCAAATAGTATTATATAATGGGAGTCTTCGCTGGAATTCAGTGGGATAGGATTTATATTAATGCATTTTCATATTTGAAATTCTACACATTTTCTCTTTAGATGTTGCTGAAACAGACGACCGTGGATAAGATACGGTTAACCCTTTCCCCTCATACGACAATTCTGTAGCAGACGACTTTGAACATACTTTGTCAAAACATAGAAAATCTCTATAATTGAATGGATAACCTATGACTAAAAGTTGAAAACATTGTGGCAAAAGGAGAAATTGCACGTTTTGTGCAATTAATTTCTTCTTCTGTCACTATGTTTTCAAAAAGCCGTCTGCTGCAGAGGCGTCAGAAAGCTTATATATGAAGGAAAAGGGTTAACATTTGAATACAACATGTTTGCAATATTTCTTTGATTCGTTTCTTTGCAGATAAAGGATCCAATAAAAGACAATCTAAGGGAGAGTATACAATCGGATTACCAAGGCCTTAATGGAACAAACACGGTTTCGATTGCATGGAACGTCATCATGCAAAAGGTACACATTTCATTACTTCGGGTGACCGCGGCGTTGGTCGTTAAGTCAATATGAGATGCGCTTAAAGGAAAATCGACATAATTGGTTGATTGTTTGGTGTTTTACGCCGCTTTTAAAATTGTTTTCAGTTATATCACGGCGTTTCCTGGGTAAGTTATCAGTACTACTGGTCTATTTATCCTGACACCAGCCAGTCAGTCGTAATGCTAACCCCTGCAACACTTAGCGTCAAGGAGGGCAGCCATTACTACCATTTTTAAAGTCTCTGGTATGATATCTACATTAGTAGTACATACACTAAGGTTAGTTATTATCACTAGTAGTACATACACTAAAATAAGTTATCTACACTTGTGGTACATACACTAAGGTTAGTTATTTACACTAGTAGTACATACACTAAGGTTAGTTATCTACATATATATGTTGTATTATGGGCCGGAGGCCTAATTACTTAAGTAATAAAAATTGTATTAGTAGTATATACACTATGGTTAATTATTTACACTAGTAGTACACACACTAAGGTTAATTATCTACATTAGTAGTACATACACTAAGGTTAGTTATCTACATTAGTAGTACATACACTAAGGTTAGTTATCTACATTAGTAGTACATACACTAAGGTTAATTATCTACATTAGTAGTACATACACTATGGTTAATTATCTACATTAGTAGTACATACACTATGGTTAATTATTTACACTAGTAGTAAATACACTAAGGTTAGTTATCTACACTAGTAGTACATACACTTAGGTTAGTTATCTACATTAGTAGTATATACACTAATGTTAATTATTTACACTAGTAGAACATACACTAAGGTTAGTTATCTACATTAGTAGTACATACTCTAATGTTAATTATCTACATTAGTAGTACATACACTAAGGTTAATTATCTACATTAGTAGTACATACACTAAGGTTAATTATCTACATTAGTAGTACATACACTAAGGTTAATTATCTACATTAGTAGTACATACACTATGGTTAATTATTTACACTAGTAGTAAATACACTAAGGTTAGTTATCTACACTAGTAGTACATACACTTAGGTTAGTTATCTACATTAGTAGTATATACACTAATGTTAATTATTTACACTAGTAGAACATACACTAAGGTTAGTTATCTACATTAGTAGTACATACTCTAATGTTAATTATCTACATTAGTAGTACATACACTAAGGTTAGTTATCTACATTAGTGGTAAATACACTAAAGTTAATTATTTACACTAATAGTACATACACTAAGGTTAATTATTTACACCAGTAGTAAATACACTAAGGTTGATAATCTACATTAGTAGTACATACACTAATGTTAATTATCTACATTAGTAGTACATCACTAAGGTTAATTATTTACATTAGTAGTAAATACACTTAGGTTAATTATTTACACTAGTAGTACATACACTAAATCTAGTTATCTACATTAGTAGTACATACACTAAGGTTAGTTATCTACATTAGTAGTAAATACATTAATGTTAATTATTTTCACTAGTAGTACATACACTAAGGTTAATTATTTACACTAGTAGTACATACACTAAGGCGAGTTATCTACATTAGTAGTAAATACACTAAGGTTAATTATTTACACTAGTAGTACATACACTAAGGCTAGTTATCTACATTAGTAGTAAATACACAAAGGTTAATTATCTTCATTAGTAGTACATACACTAAGGTTAATTATCTACACTAGTAGTAAATACACTAAGGTTGATTATCTACATTAGTAGTAAATACACTAAGGTTAATTATTTACATTAGTAGTAAATACACAAAGGTTAATTATCTACATTAGTAGTACATACACTAAGGTTAATTATCTACATTAGTAGTACATACACTAAGGTTAGTTATCTACACTAGTAGTAAATACACTAAGGTTGATTATCTACATTAGTAGTAAATACACTAAGGTTAGTTATCTACATTAGTAGTACATACACTAAGGTTAGTTATCTACATTAGTAGTACATACACTTAGGTTAATTATTTACACTAGTAGTACATACACTAAGGTTAATTATCTACATTAGTAGTACATACACTTAGGTTAATTATTTACACTAGTAGTACATACACTAAGGTTGATTATCTACATTAGTAGTACATACACTAAGGTTAGTTATCTACATTAGTAGTACATCACTAAGGTTAGTTATCTACATTATTAGTACATACACTTAGGTTAATTATTTACACTAGTAGTACATACACTAAGGTTAGTTATCTACATTAGTAGTAAATACACTAAGGTTGATTATCTACATTAGTAGTACATACACTAAGGTTAGTTATCTACACTAGTAGTAAATACACTAAGGTTGATTATCTACATTAGTAGTAAATACACTAAGGTTAGTTATCTACATTAGTAGTACATACACTAAGGTTAGTTATCTACATTAGTAGTACATACACTTAGGTTAATTATTTACACTAGTAGTACATACACTAAGGTTAATTATCTACATTAGTAGTACATACACTTAGGTTAATTATTTACACTAGTAGTACATACACTAAGGTTGATTATCTACATTAGTAGTACATACACTTAGGTTAATTATTTACACTAGTAGTACATACACTAAGGTTGATTATCTACATTAGTAGTACATACACTAAGGTTAGTTATCTACATTAGTAGTACATACACTAAGGTTAATTATCTACATTAGTAGTACATACACTAAGGTTAGTTATCTACATTAGTAGTAAATAGACTAAGGTTAGTTATCTACATTAGTAGTAAATAGACTAAGGTTAGTTATCTACATTAGTAGTAAATAGACTAAGGTTAGTTATCTACATTAGTAGTACACACACTAAGGTTAATTATCTACATTAGTAGTACATACACTAAGGTTAATTATTTACACTAGAAGTACATAAGTGGAGTGGTCCAATTTTCAGGCTGGAAGTGTCGACTTTGAACATTTCGGCAGTGAACTAGTTAAATGACTGATTATTGACTGGTGCAGAAGAGGATTTTTGAAAATTTCATTAAGAATAGCGACGGTACTGTCAAACTAAGTTGCATTAGTTTCTCACAATAAATAAGCAGTTGTTCATTACTAACCAACGTTCACATTCCCTGCCTAAGTTGAGTTGTAATGGCAACATTATCATTGAACACTTTCCCACATAAAACAAATCAGCAGCAGACGATTTTGAAAACATACCCGAACACATTTGGAATCACCCTTTAAATGAAAGTACAATAATTGAATACAGTCGAAAACATGGTTACATGGAACAAAAAAATGCTCGTTTTAAGAGGCGTCAGAAAGCGTATATATGAGGGAAAGGATTAAACAAGTTGACTGAAAACCAAACATTTAGCTAAATTAGGTTTACCGTTTACCTGCCATGACAATTTTAGTTTGATCTGGTTTGTAAAACATCTGATGAGAAAACAACCCATATCTGAAACTATGAAATATGCCTTTCACAAATACCTTTCATCTGCAACCGTGCCAACTTTACGACACATTGTTATATCTTATACGTGAATTAAACGTTCCTGTTTTACATTGTGAAGTGTGGCAGGATGAGTATTTCTTAAAGTTGTGCATTTCCTAGTCTAGTACATGTTACTAACACTTAAATAACTAAGGTAATGCAACTGTGATGTAGATGAAACAATGTTGCAAACGGCATAAAACTACAATATTTAAAATCATTAAACTAACATAGTCTTTAAGATCTACGGCACAAAGTAAATCAAAATAGGTCGATGATCAAGCTTGAATTGATTGACCATTGAAGGGATAAAATGAAACAATTAATCTTCTTTCCTGGCAAATATTGGTAAATAATTAATTATTTGTACTCTTAAGTGTATTGATCGGGTTTCCATTCAATGTGTGTTTACGAACCGGAATCATTTTGAGAATGTAACTTTACCCCTAAACATAATAATGTAACTTTCCCCCTTGGTAGGGCAAACTAAAGGGGCATACCGATGCTCTTTGATTAGCGTCTGGTGATTCCGTCTAATTGTCTCTCCGTAACGGGGTCATATTAAGGGTTCTAGTTGACTCTCCGTAACGGGGTCATAATAAGGATTCTAGTTGACTCTCCGTAACGGGGTCATATTTAGGGTTCTAGTTGATCTCCGTAACAGGGTCATATTAAGGGTTCTAGATGACCCTCCGTAACGGGATCATATTTAGGTCTCTAGTTGACTCTTCATAACGAGGTCATATTAAGGGTTCTAGTTGTCTCTCCGTAACTGGGTCATATTAAGGGTTCTAGTTGACCCTCCGTAACGGGGTCATATTAAGGGTTCTAGTTGACTCTCCGTAACGGGGTCATATAAAGGGTTCTAGTTGACTCTCCGTAACGGGGTCATATTAAAGGTTCTAGTTGACCCTCCGTAACGGGGTCATATTAAGGGTTCTAGTTGACTCTCGTAACGGGGTCATATTAAGGGTTCTAGTTGGCCCTCCGTAACGGGGTCATATTAAGGGTTCTAGTTGACCCTCCGTAACGGGGTCATATTAAGGGTTCTAGTTGACCCTCCGTAACGGGGTCATATTAAGGGTTCTAGTTGACCCTCCGTAACTGGGTCATATTAAAGGTTCTAGTTGACCCTCTGTAACGGGGTCATATTAAGGGTTCTAGTTGGCCCTCCGTAACGGGGTCATATTAAGGGTTCTAGTTGGCCCTCCGTAACGGGGTCATATTAAGGGTTCTAGTTGGCCCTCCGTAACGGGGTCATATTAAGGGTTCTAGTTGGCCCTCCGTAACGGGGTCATATTAAGGGTTCTAGTTGACCCTCCGTAACGGTGTCATATTAAGTGTTCTAGTTGACTCTCCGTAACGGGGTCATATTAAGGGTTCTAGTTGACCATCCGTAACGAGGTCATATTAAGGGTTCTAGTTGACCCTCCGTAACGAGGTCATATTAAGGGTTCTAGTTGACTCTCCGTAACGGTGTCATATTTAGGTCTCTAGTTGATCCTCCGTAACGGTGTCATATTAAGGGTTCTAGTTGTCTCTCCGTAACGGGGTCATATTAAGGGTTCTAGTTGTCTTTCCGTAACGGGGTCATATTAAGGGTTCTAGTTGACTCTCCGTAACGGGGTCATATTTAGGTCTCTAGTTGACTCTCCGTAACGGGGTCATATTAAGGGTTCTAGTTGTCTCTCCGTAATGGGGTCATATTAAGGGTTTTAGTTGACTCTCCGTAACGGGGTCATATTTAGGTCTCTAGTTGATCCTCCGTAACGGTGTCATATTAAGGGTTCTAGTTGACTCTCTGTAACGGGGTCATATTAAGGGTTCTAGTTGACCCTCCGTAACGGGGTCATATTAAGGTCTCTAGTTGACTCTCCGTAACGGGGTCATATTAAGGGTTCTAGTTGACCCTCCGTAACGGGGTCATATTTAGGGTTCTAGTTGACCCTCCGTAACGGGGTCATATTAAAGGTTCTAGTTGACCCTCCGTAACGGGGTCATATTAAGGGTTCTAGTTGGCCCTCCGTAACGAGGTCATATTCAGGGTTCTAGTTGACTCTCCGTAACGGGTTATATTAAGGGTTCTAGTTGACCCTCCGTAACGTGGTCATATTAAGGGTTCTGATTTGATTCTCCGTAACGGGGTCATATTAAGAGTTCAAGTTGACTCTCCGTAACGAGGTCATATTAAGGGTTCTAGTTTGACCCTCCGTAACGGGGTCATATTTAGGTCTCTAGTTGACCATCCGTAACGAGGTCATATTAAGGGTTCTAGTTGACTCTCTGTAACGGGGTCATATTAAGGGTTCTAGTTGACCCTCCGTAACGGGGTCATATTAAAGGTTCTAGTTGACCCACCGAACGGGGTCATATTAAGGTCTCTAGTTGACTCTCCGTAACGGGGTCATATTTAGGGTTCTAGTTGACCTTCCGTGACGGGGTCATATAACGGGTTCTAGTTGACTCTCCGTAACGGGGTCATATAAAGGGTTCTAGTTGACCCTCCGTAACGGGGTCATATTAAGGATTCTAGTTGACTCTCCGTAACGGGGTCATATTAAGGATTCTAGTTGACTCTCCGTAACGGGGTCATATTAAGGGTTCTAGTTGACTCTCCGTAACGGGGTCATATTAAGGGTTCTAGTTGACTCTCCGTAACGGGGTCATATTAAGGGTTCTAGTTGACTCTCCGTAACGGGGTCATATTAAGGGTTCTAGTTGACTCTCCGTAACGGGGTCATATTAAGGATTCTAGTTGACTCTCCGTAACGGGGTCATATTAAGGGTTCTAGTTGACTCTCCGGGATTCTAGTTGACTCTCCGTAACGGGGTCATATTAAGGGTTCTAGTTGACTCTCCGTAACGGGGTCATATTAAGGATTCTAGTTGACTCTCCGTAACGGGGTCATATTAAGGGTTCTAGTTGACTCTCCGTAACGGGGTCATATTAAGGGTTCTAGTTGACCCTCCGTAACGGTGTCATATTAAGTTAAATTGGCGTAAAATGTATGGGGCTATATTTTCTAGTTCTTTTGTCAAACGATACAAATAGGAATAAATTACATGAACACGTACTCTGAAAGTTATGGTGAGAGTGTGTCGATGTACAAACTGGTTTAAGTCTTCACTGTACGCATTTGCATTTAGAACTCCGCTTATTTTATTTGCCCGTTAGATTCCTGCAACCGTAATTATCAACCTTGATTTTTCACAATATTTAACATGTTCATGGTATAGTCTGTAAGAAATAAGAAACGAACAATGCAGATATTTGTATTCTATATTTAAAATTGCAGATTAAGACTTTCCCGCATGCAGACGCTTTCTGACACCTCTGCTGACGTTTGACTAATAGTTTAAGGCAACTTGTTAACAGTTTTATAACTTTTACTGTAAAATCTATTTTTGGAGTTCAGCACCTTTAAATTATGAATTATGTGCTTTATTGTTCATTAGTGTTACATATTATTACTAACAATTACTATACCACGTTTACATTTGACTGTCTCATGGTGAACACATATCAGGTTCAGTAAGTTCATATACACATGCAATGTCTCGTGACTGAATCGGTCAAGTAAAAGCGACAGATCAATGTGCAATAGTCATACCCTTAAACCTTTCCCACATACAACACATCTGCAGCAGACGACTTTGAAAACATTGTGACAAAACCCTGAAAAATGGCCAAAAAAGATAGCTTAATTGTTAAATAAAGTAGAAAACATTGTGGCCAAACAAGAAATTGCTCATCATGAGCAATTTCCCCTTTGGCCGCAATGTTTTCAAAAGACGTCTGCTGCTATTGCGTCAAGATGCGTCGGCAGGTGGGAACATTTCCAGCATGCAGACGCTTGTTGACCCTTCTACAGGAGACGACTTTTGTAAACATTGTATATTGTACATTCATAACAAGCATTTCTCATTTTGTCCCAATGTTTTCAACTTCATTCAGTAATTTTATTTTCATTTATAGATATTTTCACTTATTTTTACCTATATCTGCTTCAAATTTGTTACATGTGGGAAATGGTTAAAAAACATTTCAATCTATTTTAGGTGAAATGTTGCGGCGTGGACTCGTATGCTGACTTTACCGGGGCATCAGGCTGGATCACAGTCTACACCAGTTATACGCTCATGACGCCCCTGGCTTGTTGCAAGAATCTGCCCAGCAGCACTGACTTCACGTGTGCCGAAACGGCAACGGAGGCTAATAACTATCTCAATACAGTATGTATTATAACCAGGGGCGTAGCTTTCCAATAATCAATGTATAGGCCGTCTCGTGAGAAAATAAACATTGTGGACTATGCGTAAAGTATCGACCCGGATCAGCCTAAGCTTGCCACACAGGCCTACCCGGATAGACACTTTTTGCCTCCTGTGGATTTTCTGTTTCAGGAATCACTACTCTATACATATATCCCCCTAAGACGGAATGTGTCGGCCGGATCAGTCTGCGCGGACAGCGCAGGCTGATCTGGTCGATACATTACGCAAATGTCTATCGCCGAAGCTGCATTTTGGGGTATTTTGAGAAAAAAATGTGTAGGCACGTGCCTACAGTACCTAAAGGGAGCTACGCCCCTGATAATGATGTATTTGTTTAATTGTATGGTGTTTCACATTCTCATTGAATTCAAGCCAAAATACTAATTGCTACTGCAGGTCTGGTTTTCAATAAGAGGTCAATTATACATGAACGACTCTGTAACATGAAATAATAACCGATATACCCGGTACGTTTATTCCGACACGAATGCAGATGTATTCGTTGTTATACCGTCTCTTCGATCAACCTTGGACCTTGGAAGCAATTACTATCACATGTTAAGTAATTGACATGACCCGTCTGGCGAACCATGTTAAACTCTGATGTAGACTTGGTGTTTTGTTTAGAAATTCGATTTTCACATTAAAACCAACCATACGACGTTTAGAAACAAACAGAGATAACGATTCATATTGCACACTTGTAAATACCGCAGTGATCATATGAGGCAGTTTTATTGCACGTACAGTGGATTCGCTTTAACTCGAATAATTCGTTTATCTCGAACCATTAGTTTTTGACAACAGCATAGTGGCATATACGAGAAATCAGAACTGCCGCTGTGCTGTTTTCTTGACATAAGGGCATCACTGGCTTACTATCCATAATAAACACGTTTAGTATAAATAAATCCAGCGACCACTTGAAAACGCCGATAACTCGACACAATTTATTAGTCCCTTTCGAGCTAGTCCACGACTGCATCTGGGTAGAAAAGGACGGTGTATACACATCGTCGTCTGAGACTGCATATTTTACATACGAACAATCAGAACTGCCGATGTGCTATTGTGTCTGCTATGTGATTATCACTGACTTGTTATCAACAATAAACACATTAGTATAAATAAAGCATGCGATCACTCGAATACGTCGATAACTCGAAATAATTTAAGGGTCCCTTTCGAATTCGAGGTATCGCGATGCTACTGTATCTGGGTAGTTAAGGACAGTGTATACACAGCGTCGTAAGGGACTGTACGATTCGCAATACAATACGAAACATGTTCTCATCGTGTTGTGTACTTTCTCATACAGGGTTGTTTTGACGAGATATGGGACGATACCATTGGTAATAAAACAATCGCAATCATCGTACTTGTTGCCATCGGCGTCTTTCAGGTAAGTCATTTGAGCCGTTCCACGAGAAAACCAACATTATTGACTCTGCGTAATGTATCGATCCAGATCAGCCTGCGCAGTCCGTGCAGGCTAATCCGGACCGACGCATTCCGTCTCCGGGCGATATAGGTCAAGCGTAATGATTTCTGAAACAGAAAATCCACAGGAGGCGAAAAGTATCTATCCGGGTAAGCCTGCGCGGCATGTTTAGGCTGATCCATGTCGATACATTACGCAGAGTCAATACTGTTGGTTTTCTCGAGGAACGTCTCATATATATGTGGTAGACGTGCTCCAGGGAAGACTCAACCTTAGAGCAGTGTCAAGTATAGAAACAGATTGTTATCTGCACTTTTCCTGAATGGCCTATGATTGGTTTCCTTGATGCACGGATTAACACAGTTAACCCTTTCCCACATAAAGACACATTTTGATGCGTCTGTAGCAGACGACTTTTGAAAATATTGTGGCAAAGGAAGAAATTGCTCATTATGAGCAATTTCTCCTTTTGTCACTATGGTTTCTCTTTTATTCAATATTTGTACTTTCATTTAAAGACGGATGTTTGATAGTTTTGAAAAGTCGACTGCTGCAGATTTGTTCTATGTGGGAAATGGTTAAATATTTGCTGTCAATCAATTATCAATCAAACTGTACCGAGTCCATCTTGTTGTATAATTCAAGTATTCGATCTCTGGTGTAGCAATGCCTTTAGATGGTTTAAACTGGTGCTTTGTGTGTCAACATGCTTTGGTATTTAAACAGTTCCTGTTCAACGCAAAACGTTTATTACGAACAATGTAAAAATAGATCGGCCTGCATGATGAATGTTAACACTCTGGAATCAAATCTTGATTTATATTTAACTCAATTCCATTAAAATCAGATCTAAATTTCGCTCAATCAATAAACGTACATCATAAAATTATACTATACGTACAAGTATGTTACGTCACTTAATACTGTTTTCACCTGTATTTTAATCGTAAGCTTTCATAATATATAAGACTCAACATGTTTGTCATTTATATAACGGCGTGTCCTGGCTAAGTTACCAGTACTACTAGTTATCTTTATTCCAGCCAGTCAGTCGTAATGCTAACCCCGCAAGTCGGAGCTCCTAGGAGGACAGCTTTTACTCCCTTTTTTATAGTCTTTGGTATGATCCGACCGGGGATCCAACCCGCGACCTTCCGCACCAATGAATGAATGAATGTATATTGTTTTATGGCGCATCGACAGCTAACGGTCATTTAGCGCGCATTTAAATTTTATTATTCATGTTCCCTGGGTGAACAAACCAGTACTAGGCTAGAAAATGTGCCTTGCCCAAGGGCACTCCACCATGACCGAATTGCCGCGACTGGGGATCGAACCCGGGACACCCGGTTTCGAAATCCCCGACGCTAACCACTCGACCACAGCGGATTCCTCCTTCCGCACCAAGGCGAACGCTCTACTACTAAACAACCGAGGCGGTTTTTACCAGGGGTATTAACCTTTTTCCTCATATGACAATTCTGCAGCAGACGACTTTGAACGTATTTTGTCAAAACATAGAAAATCTCCATAATTGAATGGATAACCTATGACAAAAAGTGGAAAACATTGTGGCAAAAGAAGAAATTGCGCGTTCTGTGCAATTTCTTCTTTTGTCACTATGTTTTCAAAAAGCCGTCTGCTGCAGATGCTTTCTGACTCTGCAGCATACGAATTTTAGAAAAATTTGTTGCAAAAAAAAGGAAGAATTGCTCTTGATGAGCAATTTTTCCCTTTGCCACAATGTTTTCAATTCTATTCAATAATTAGGATTTTATTTTTAAAGGTTTTCCATATTCTTGTCAAGATCATATCAAAGTCGTCTGCTGTATATTTGTTTTATGTGGGATAGGGTCAAACGTCTATATGGGCTGTAATTCTGGTTACTGATACACAGATGGTGACGGATAATAGTGCGACAAAGCCTCGGATAACATGGACAGTTGAACTCGTTGCTGTAATATTATTGAATAATAATTAAAACAGGATAAACTACACCATTCAGATGTTTGTGACACAATCTCTACATCTTAGTTATATTATTCATGCAATGGATTCGAATCCAGAACTGTTTCCTTCATTCAAATAATTTGAATTTCAATATCAAAAGGCATTTCGAAACCTATTACACCGCGATCAGTCTGAAAATATGTATTATCTTCTATTGGACTATACTGTTCTTAATCCATCCAAATATAGATAGATTCTCGCAAAATGGTTGTAGTTACATCGAATAAAAAGGTGTAGTTACAGCCTTAATGAGCTAAGCAAACGATAAATATACCAACATTGTTAATCATCCAGTTATAAGAGAGACTTTACATGAATCGAAATGGAAGTTTAAACAATATATAAGCGTTTATCTCGGACTGACGGAAGGAAACTATAAACTAGCAGCAAATTACGTACATAACAGGGGAGGTAACCGTGGTTTAGAAGTTATAGCGGCTAAACCCGAAAACTCATATTAGATCTGTTTCCGTAAATGGCCGAGTTGGACCCAATTTATTTTATACATATAAATGATGTTTGTTTGTTTGTCAGTAGATGTATTGTTAAGAATATCGTTCCAGCTGTTGTTGATAGTGTTCGGAATCGTCCTTTTATGTTCCATGAAGAAAAACCGAACAAGTCCGTCTAAACACTAGACGGAATCAGTCACGTATGTTAGGTGTTGTCTTTCAGTAGTGTCTCACAAGTAACTCATACAACACAACAAAAAACCCGAACCGCGTCAGGTGAAATGGGGGCTTATGCACTTCTGCTCTGTGTCGGCATTATTGAACGCAGATGTCCGTGTACAATGAAAGGTCATGTGCATTCAATATAAGAAAGTAACATCTACAGCAATATTACATGTACGCCTAAAACGAAGACTCTGGTCAGAATATGCGTATGCACATGCTTATCTGGGTCTTTACTGGTTGCAGATGCAGTACAGACACTTTTTTACACAGATTATTCCATGTAAAAAGTGGTTTGCATTGTTTGTTTTTGTACGCGAACAGTATAGGCTCCGGTGAGACTATCAATACGAACAGCCTGATATGAGTCTTCACTGTTAGTACTTTCAACAAGACCCCCTTTCCCCTGACGAAGCTTTTTCTTTACTATAGTTTGTGCTTTATTCTAAGTGTATGGTGTACATCTACTTTAATTCCATTCAGAAATACTGTTAATCACCTTCATTGGTAAGTGATGTTCGCTTTTGTCGCAAAAATCATGAACGTTCAGTGAATGAATTGATAAAGTTAAATACGTCAGCTAGCAAATAAAACGAAATAATGCCTTAACCCTTTCCCTCATACCACAATTCTTCAGCAGACGACTTCGAACATATTTTGTCAAATAATGGAAAATCTCTATAATTGAATGGATAACCTATGACTAAAAGTGGAAAACATTGTGACAAAAGGAGAAATTGCACGTTTTGTGCAATTTCTTCTTTTGTTACTATGTTTTCAAAAAGCTGTCTGCTGCAGAGGCGTCAGAAAGCGTCTATATGAGGGAAAGGGTTAACACAGCTTTGATAGCTCATCCTTCGCGTTGTATCCGAAATTGAAACTGATTGTTAAGTGCATGCAATGCAGGTACAAAGGGCTGTCGCCAAAAAGATGTATTCAAAAATAACAATCCTTGCTAAAGACTAGATGACATTCGTAGATGTACAAAATACTGAGCTAGTGACACATGCTTATAACTGATATCGGCTTATTCTCGAAGCGTTAACAGGCTAGTGCGATTACAGTGACTATAGGGGGAAGCGTCCGGTCAGTTTACGTGAATACGTAGACCGATCATCAAGGCGACACTTTTCAATGTTGAGGGACTGTAATCTATTTTCAAACACAGTCTTTGAAAGTCAGCATGGAATATAATACAATCAAAAAGAGCGACGCTACAGGTAAACGTTCGACCAGTGTATATTCAGACACTACACATCCACGCAATTTAATCCAAATGTGTACCGTTGTTTTAAAAGTCACAGTAGTATTGCGAAAAGCCTCTGGTATACAATGCGCATAGGGATCAGGCATCATGGATGTGTAAATATATCATATATACACTGATCGGAAATACCCGTAGGTTAGTTTGCTTTGAGCACGGCTCAACAAGTGTTTGCTGTAAATGAGTAGTTTTATATGAACCGTTCCACGAGAAAAGCAACATGGTGGACTCGGCGTAAAGACTTAAGTTATGACCCGGATCAGTATAAGCATGCCGCGCAGGGTAACTCGGACAGATGCTTTTCGCTTCCAGTGGATTTTCTGTTTCGGGAATCATTACTCTATACCTATATCCCCCTGATACGGAATTTGTCGGCCGGAATTATCTGGGTCGATACATTACGCAGTCCATTATATTCGTTCTCTTGTGGAACTGCTCATAATATGTTGTTATTGTTGTTTCATTGTGCCCTTCGCATATTTTATATATGATTTTTTTCTACAGAATTCACTGGCACAAGTACATGTATATAGTTTGTTATTTAGTTACGATTCACGTTCACAAAATAGTAGTTTCACAGAATAACGTTACCTCATACAGATGCGTGTCGACGCCCCTGCAGCTGACGACTTGAATTGCTCATAATGATTTCTCATATTTTTGGCTAAACTTTTCTAGGTCGTCGTTTGTAGATTTGATGTATGTGGGCACGGGTATACGATACCTTGTGACATACAAAACATTGTCTGATTGGTAGAACGTGTTGTCTTTGTATTCTATAAAATAGTTAAACAAATTGTTAACACATTTTTGTCGGCAAATGGAAATTAAGTTAGCTTACTCTTTCTTTATACCTGCCATTTATTTAGTTATATTTTGCTGTTGGTTGTGTATAATACACCTGTAAAATTGGTTGTTGCGAAAACGTGCACGTTCAAGGAAAAACTGAAATCTCTAAATTGTTGGCTGATCCAAACTAAAAGCTCAAAGTTCCTTTTCCTCTCCATTCCGTTAAATGCATTATTGTCAACATGAACATTGCCAAACGAAACGCTGTCTGGTTTCAGATCCGTTTTAGCAGCACATGAATAAAGAATTTGAATGGTCTTTCAGAATACACTTCCAACTTCTATCACAAATTACTCCTATTTCCTTCAAGCGTGGAGAGAATGTTCTCGCGAAACGATATACATCTGTATTCCCATTTCCTTCAAATCGATTCTATGCATATTACATATATATATAAAAGGTTGTATTCCATGTATTTGCAGAATACAATCAAATGATGCTTTTTCTTACTATTAATACACACACGCATATAAATATATAGTATATAAGTACATAATGTTTAATATACGAACTATTTTTTCATTATTTGATTTTTATTTTCCGAAATGAATAATTAGGAAAAGGCACCTAATTGTTCGTTATTATTTTATCACGCACAACAAAACCGGTGGTATTCTTAATTAATGGCGACTTTTATCATTCTATTGAATTTTGCAGTCATTAAGTTTCATCAGCAGCTGCTTTCATCATTCAGAATTTTCGAATAATGTATTGATTTTAACAATATGAATTCGTCCTGCATACTGAAGATCCGCAGTGAATATTGATAATTTATATGTAAACTAACTTTGTTCCTTATCCGAAATGCGAAAGTTAACACTTTCCCTCATAAAGACACATGTTGATGCATCAGCAATATAATTCATTTGAAAACATTGTGGCAAAAGGAGAATTTTTTTTTTTTTTTTCATTTGCCAAAATGTTTTCAACTCTTTTTTAATAATTTCATTTTCACTAATACAACGTTCCTATATTTTTGCCGACATGTGTTTAAAGTCTGCTACAGCAGATGTGTTATATATGGGAAAGAGTTATATATGCAAGGGTTATCATACATGTATACACATTACACATTTCATTAAATTCTTCATATTTAAACAGCTGTTTTATCCACGTTCTCCTTTCCTTTACCAGCAATCATATTTTACGATTCTGTTTACCTTTATTAAGCTGTTCCATTTTATATTTCAGCTATTACTGGTTTTGTTTGGAATAATGCTATCATGTCAGTGGAAATCTAACAAAACTAGCCCAGAGAAACAAGGCCTACCGTCTGACGACGACAGGGTTACACCTATCCCTAAAGCTGTTAAAAGGAAAAGGAACAAAAATACCAATTTTTAACCGTACTTATCAACTAGCTGTTTTATAGGAAAATGGACAGAAGTACACATTTTTAAACGTATTAATCAGAATTAACTCAATGACCGGACTCCGAAGCTATTAAAATTAAGCCGTCCCGCGAGAAGATCAACCTCGTGGACTCTGCGTAAAGTATCGACCCGGATATGCATAATCATGCCGCGCAGGCTAAGCCGGACAGACACCCGGATATGCATAGTCATGCCGCGCAGGCTAACCCGGAGAGACACTTTTCGACTCCTGTGTATTTTCTGTTTCAGGAATCATTACTCTATACCCATATCCCCCTGAGACGGAATGTGTCGGCCTGGATCAGTCTGCGCAGGCTGATCTGGATCGATACATTACGCAGAGGCCATAATGTTGGTTTTCTCGCGCGACGACTCAATTGTCTCTGTGCTCAGAGTTTGTCCTGAAGTATCTGATTGGTCAGAAGAAAAAAAAAATCATTCTCGTAATGAACCAATCAGACGTGTTATATATATGACACATAGAGTTCATTTCTGAGCACAATGAACGTTTTCAAAGTTTGATAGTTCTGGGGCCTAACCATGACATTTGTACAGATATGTATGTTATTATGACAATGTTTCTACTTACCAATTTTGTAATTTGTTTCATGAATTTACACATAATTTAACCCGTTTCCACAAACAACACCTTTGAAGCAGGCGACTTTGAAATTATATGGATAAAAAGATTGAAATTATCTTTTTATAAAAGTTTTGTAATATAGTCAAAATTAATTTAGCAAAAGAATTGACTGCTCATGATGGGTAATATCTCCCCTTTCTCGTTATGTTTTCAAAAGTCGTCTGCTAAAGAGGAGTCAGAAAGCGTCTGTTTGTGGGAAAGGGTTAAATTGAGAAGCAAACAGTGTAGACTGAGATTGATTCGCACGTGTATTGTCCGAGCTGGTATTGTACGTACACACTGTCAATCCGTGTCAAATCTGATGCTTCACCGGACACGTGACCTTCCTTTTACATCCTCTGACTCTTTAGTCGAAATCAAAGTACTCATACATTCTAGATCAAGTAGAATAATTCTCCAGTTTCTTCCAGATTGATCAATCCGATTGGTTTATTTTTACTATGGTTTAATTTTTTGTTAAAATACTATTGTTACTATTGTTTTATGCACTGTAGGCACGTGCCTACACATTTTTTCTCAAAATGCCTCAAAATGCAGCTGCGGCGATACACATCTGCGTAATGTATCGACCGGTTCAGCCTGCGCTGTCCGCGCAGACTGACCCGGCCGACACATTCCGTCTTAGGGGGATGTTGTATAGAGTAGCGATTCCTGAAACAGAAAATCCACAGGAGGCAAAAAGTGTCTATCCGGGTAGGCCTGTGTGGCATGCTTAGGCTGATCCGGATCGATACTTTACGCAGAGTCCACACTGTTGATTTTTTTCACGAGACGGCCTACACATTGATTATTGCCAGGCTACGCCCCTGACTATTACTTCACATATGTCCTCATATCACATAATGTAAATGTGCTGAGTGTACACATAAATTCAAAATTCAAATTCTATGAGACAAGCCGTCTATCAAAGTTAGGTCGTAAGGTGAATTATGTTACCGTCCATTATCATTTACTTAATACAATCAATCTGCACCATATGACTTTGAGACCATATAAGCAACAATATGGGAAAACTGTATGAATACAATATCTATTGAGTAGAATTATAATCTGTGGTAAAAGGGGGATTTGCTCAAAATGAGTATTCTTTCCATTCGTCACAATGTTTTCAAAAGACGTCTGCTGCTGATGCTTCAAAATAATAAACAATATATTCCCTTGTGAACATAATCGTTAATTAAACCGCATCACACGAAAGCTATCCTTCTCGTGGATTTGGTAAAAAAACATTTAAAATTCCCACATGTAGACATATTTTGACGCCTTTGAGTCGCTTTTGATTTTATAACTGGTCTTTTAACGTTTCAAATTTACGACTGTGTGACACAAATGGAAGATCTTCGTTTCACTGAGCTGAGGCGCAGGCTGATCTTGATCTCCGATGGTATCAAAGACCCTAATTGTTTTCTTGTCCAATTAATTCTCAAATTAAGAAGGTTTTCATTTCTTCTTTTGTTGTGCCTTTACCACAGTAACCATTTATCACATACATAAAACTTTGTACATCTCCGCTACAAACACATATTTGAGCAATAAACGATACCAGAAAAATTACGTTAATAATGTGTAAATAACCTTTTTTGAAAATATAGTGCAGAATAATTGCATAATACTTTCCAACATACACAAACTATGCAGCAGACTACTTTGAACATAAATATATGGATACAATCTATATGTGAAAGAAAAAATATTGAATAGGTTTGAAAACATTGTGACAAAAGGAGGAATGCTCATTTCGAGAAAATTCTCCTTTTGTCACAATGTTTTCAATAGTCATCGGCTGCAGAGACATCATACCGTGTCTGTATGTGGGAAAGGGATAAAAGTGAATTTTGACTACAAGCACATCAGACACTCTCGAAAAGGAGAACTTAGTGTAAAAGAAAAAACTACAGCATATGTTCATATATTATGCATTACGTGATAAACACTGTATCTTTTTCCCAACCAAAGTTCAACATATGTACATATATTGTATGTTGCAGTCTTAGACGTTCATTTATATAGCTCTAACAGTATTTTTCTTAGATGTTTTTGAATTGTGATCTGTAATGAAATGTATTACCAGAGGCCTGGCGATATCTTGTAGTCGAAATCGACCTATAATTTACCGTTCGAGTTATCGACGTGTTCGAGGGAACCTTCAATGTATGCTAAATTAATTTTTATTTAATGCTTTTAATTCATTTATACTTAACCCCTTGCTACATGACATGAACTGAGTTTATTTACCCTCGCCGTGCAGAGTTAACTTTTTGGCTAATTTGTTATGAACAGCAGACAAGTTACAAATAAGATCGAGAAAACAGTGCAGCAGCAGTTCTGATTGCTCATCTGAGCAATCAGAACCGCTGCTACGCTGTTTTCAAAAGACTTACAGACATGTTCTAGGAATTAATTGGATTTAAACTATATACTCGAGTAATCACGTGTTCGAGTTATCACGTGTTCGAGTTATCGCGAGTCCACTGTAGTAATTCGGACCAGAAGTTTGTGGTTGTATTTTCTCTTGTGTGTATAAAGATGATAAGTAACTGTGATTATAGTACTAAGATCTAGAGAAACGTTGACAATATGTGTATCTGAAAAGAAAGAAAGAACTCATTTCGTCATGTAGAATATATCAAATGATGAAATGCATTGGGTTCATATATGGTTATACTTATATGAGCTCTGTGACGACTAGAACATCCATATGTAAAAAAAAACGTGCTGCAAATTGTTGATCCAGATTCAATCAGCACAGCCTGATTATAGTTCACACCTATAGTCCCGACCGTTCTAGAAATCTTCCTTGGCAAAATGCTATGTAGTGGAAGTGCATGTGTAAGCAAGTTGATATGGATCAACACTTGTTGCGCACGTAGTTCTGTCGATGTTATTATAGCGTGACGTAATTTGACATCTGTCCAGCAAACATGAGAAAAGCCTTCAAAGGAGACATTTGCTCATCATGAACAGTTCCTCATGGTCTGTTTACTTCTTTATTTATCTATAACAAGTATAGTTTAATACTGTATGAAATATTTAGTTGAACGTTTTCCGACGGGAAACACATGAACAATCCGTATGGTAAAAGTGGAGGGGTATTAGCCACACCAGTCGAAGAGGGGCCGTACTGCATTCGCGAATATGGCGAGAACTAATCCGGGTCTATACATCCCCACAGTCTCACCAGAGCCTTCGCTGTCTATTTACATGTACATGTATAGTATAGCAAAATATGTATCATTTGACCAAAACATTAGCCTGGTAGCCTGTTGGATTAAAGTCAGACCCATTTCTGTGATACCTAAACACCCATGCATTAACTCTTTTCCAAATACAACAAATCTGCAGCAGACGACTGTGTCATCATCTAGACCAAAATATGGAAAATCTCTATAAACGGAAGTATAATTACTGAATCGAGTTGTAAACCTTTTGGCAAAAGGAGAAATTACTAATTTTGAGCATCTTTTTTCTCTTTTGTCACAATGTTTCCAAATATCGTCTGCTGTAGACTCGTTAAAATGCGTCTATATGTGGGAACTGGTTAAGACCGGTTTACGTCTGACGCAGCTCGTATAGGTAAAGGTTAAAGCTGGACTATTTCTACCTGCAATATTTATCAACGTTTCTCTATATCTCTGTATATATTATATAGCAAGTATCGTTTTGTTTGAACAAGTCATTATGTTTTATATAAATAAAAGGTTTTCGCATTTCGTTCTCTGTCCTTCAGATTTCCTACAAACAGCCCCAAACGACTGCTCATGCTTAACCAATGGACCATTTACAAAATGATTTCACAGGAATGTTTCTTACGTGGTCAAAAAATTAATTTTATAGAAAACTCTGCTTGCCATTGTAATGGAAAGGATTTTATTTAGATATTCCTGTCCGAAAATACTTGCCAGGCTCGAAAATGATTTAGCACACATGTTTACTTATTATTTCATTGTAACAATTGTTCAAATCATTTGAATTCGTTTAAACCATGGCCGCCCTAGGGACTTGTTTCCCCAAATGTTTACAATAATCAAAGCACTGAAAGTGCTGACGGCCTGGGGGCTGCAGGAAGGTTGAAGAAGTAGAGAAAATGTGAAAGGAAATAACAATTGCAGCTTAAGTTTATGTATTTATTGTTAAGAAGTTGAACGATCATATCAAAAATAGTAAATATTATGAAACTGCCAATTTGAAAACGGGAGGACCTTGCTGGCACTATATCGCTCACCTGAGTACAAGAGCTCACAAGTATACACATTTAAGACATGAAGAGTCAAAGGAAATTATTTGACAGCAGGTTTAGGCAGAATATTTTGAAGTTTCTGCCTTATTATATTAAGAAATGTCAATATTAAATCAACTTCCTATAAGTAGAAATAATTCGCTAAGCAATGTACTAGACTGGGAGAAAGTGTTTGATCAATGCAAAACTCATCAAGACAATTATTCTGACAAAGATTCAAAATGCAACTGCTAGAGTGTTATCAAGATTTTCATTCATTTGACCTACTGATCTATTTTTCTGTACATGATAAGACTCATATTCGATCATGGACTAGATATCACAAATACAAACATTCTGACAAAGTTTCAAGCTGCTGAAGCTAAAATTGCGGCCATCAGAGTATTTACAAGATTTTCCTTCAATTTGGCCTAGTGACCTAGTTTTAAACTCGGCATGACCCTACTGAAGCAAAAGAGTGCGGCTTGTACAGTCTTAACGAGACTCTCTTCAAATATACACATCATCAAGCCAAACATTCTGACCAAATTTTAAAAATGTCGCTTCTACAGTGTTGACAAGATTTTCCTTCAGTTTGGCCTAGTGAGCTAGTTTTTGAACAGACATGACCATAATATTCAAACCTGGCCTACATATCATCAAGACAAACATTCTGCTACAGTTTCAACATGCCCAATTTAAAAATGTAGTCGGAGTGTTAACACGAGTTCCCTTCAATTTGGCGTAGATATCAGTAAGGTAAACATTCTGACCACATTTTAAAAAATGTAGCTTCTACAGTGCTGGCAAAATTTTCCTTCAATTTGGCCCAGTGACCTATTTTCTGACTCTATATGACCCATATTGAAACTTGACCTATATATCATTAAGACAAACATTCTGACAACATGTAAAACTTCTAAAGCAAACATTACGGCCTCTAGAGTGTTAACAAGACTTTACTTCAATTTAACCTACTTTTTAACCCAACATGACCCATATTCAAACTTGACTTACATGAAGACAAACATTCTGATATAATTTCAACATGCTCAAAGTTAAAAATGCAGCTTCCAGTGTGTTACTTATATTTTCCATCAATTTGAGCTAGTGACCTATTTTTTGACCTCATATGAGCTTGTCCAAGATTTGATGGATATTAATGTTCTGATAAACGTTCATGAAGATCGGATGTAAAATGTAGCCTGTATGGTGTTAACAAGGCATTGTTGGTGACGGACGCCGGACAAAATGTCATCCTGAGCACTTCGTGCACAGGAGAGCTAAAAAGGAAGAAAATTATTGATAACAATTAACAGCACATAGTGAACGAATTAATAGAAGAGAAGCACATGAGAGCACATAAGCATACACTTGCAAAGAAACATTAACAAGAGGGCCATGATGGCCCTAGATCGATCACATTAATTATGCAATGTGATTTCTAATGCAAATCACATCAAGACAATTATTCTGACAGCTTCAAAATGCAACCTCGAGCATGTTAACAAGATTTTCCTTCATTTGGTCAAGTGATCTATTATTTTTACCAGATATGACCCATATTCGAACATTGACTAAATATCCTCTAGACAAACATTCTGACAAAGTTTCTGACTCAGAGTAAAAATGCGGCATCCAGAGTTAATTTGGCCTAGTGACCTACTTATCAACCCAATATGACCCATATTCGAACTTTGCCTAGATGTCTGTAAGACAAACATTCTAATAAAATGAAGATGCTAAAGCAGAAAAAATGCAGCTTCTACAGTGTTAACAAGATCATGACCAATATTCAAACTTTGCCTACATGTCATCAAGACAAACATTCTGATAGAGTTTCAACATGCTCAAGTTAAAAATACAGCACCCAGAGTTAATTTGGCCTAGTGACCTAGTTATCAACCCAATATGACCCATATTCAAACTTTGCCTACATGTCATCAAGACAAACATTCTGATCAAGTTTCAACATGCTTAAGTTAAAAATACAGCATCCAGAGTGTTATGAAGATTACCCCTCAATTTGGCGAAGTGACATAGCTTCTGACCCAATATGACCACTATTCTAAATTGACCTTAATGTCATTCAGACAGTATTTCAAGCCGCTGAAGCAAAATATGCGGTCTGTAGAGTGTTAACAAGATTTTCCTTCAATTTGGCCTAGTGACCTAGGTTTTGACCCGGCATAACCCATATTCAAACTTGGCACGTTTTGTGCAATTTCTTCTTTTGTTACTATGTTTTCAAAAAGCCGTCTGCTGCAGAGGCGTCAGAAAGCGTCTATATGAGGGAAAGGGTAGATATATATAAGAATATATATTTTTCTTGTCAGAACATTGCATCTTACGTCGCCTTCATTACATACAGTGTGAGGTAATTGCTTACGTAGAGATGCTATGCTGTTCGTGGCACGTAGGGGATACTATGTTACATATCATTTTGTCTTTGATAAAGTTTATGTTTATTAATTTGCATACCGATCCCAGATCGCTCAGTCGGTAACGGTGAAGGCTATCAATCCGGGGATTTAGGGTTTGAAACCACATCTCAGATATAAACGAAATGATGTTGAAAGCGGCGTAAACAAACGAACTAGTGATAACTGTACCGATCGATGTATCCTTATACGGTTGTTCCTGTCGTACAGTAAATAGCAGGAAATCTGACATTCCTCACAAAGATGAAGCTGAAGTCTTTGGAACATCTTGTCAAAGATATGGAAACTCTCCATAAATGAAATAACAATTATTGAGAAAAAATTAAAACAGTGCTCATCATTTTCTCATTGTGCCATTTTTTTTGTTTTTTAAAGTCGTCTGCTTCAGAGGTGACAGAAAAACGCCTATTTGTTGGAAAAGGGAAAAGTCGTTTGTATAATAAACACAATTGGTATATTTATAAATGACATATTAAAGTTGCCAACACGGAGGGAACGGAAGCTGGGACAAAATATGCCTTTAGTCTATCTTATGTATGTTACTTTACTTATATATTAAGAATGTCATAGTACGTGTACCATTGTACACGTTACAATAAACACACACTTTAACATTATAATGTCGATTTAATTCTGGTTCCCTTCAACTATCATTTATAATTGCAGTATAACAAGGTCGTGGGCAGAGGGCAGAGGCGAGTCGTGTTCAACGACGTTTTCAACAGTTGTTCACTTATATCACTTATATCCAGTTCACAAACCCATATTTTCCCTTGCTTTCTAGACTGATAGCCCATTGGTTGAAGACGATAATATACTAATGAAAGTAGCAACATCTGACGCGGCGTCAATGTGTAATGAGTGTAATCATGCACCCAGCCTTAGGTTTACAAAGTTTGTCAGGTTTTATGAATAATTGACAAACAATACAGAGCCATATCAGACTATGCGGGTGCAAAGGGTCATCTGAATTTACACAAATGCTTTGATGTTGATTTTCCTGAATCACAGCTCATGACCATCGGCCCGTTGGATGACAAGTGAATATGCGAATAGTATATCGAGGGCTTGGTGTGAAACAGTTGTAACTGAAATCAGTATTTTTTTTACCAAGTTTAATCACCAGGCCATGAAGTCTTTATAAGCGTTAAATCCTTTTTCTTGGTAAACAATGGAAATTTAGGTGTCATTGCTCGTTCTGAGCAATGGCACCTAAATTTGCATTGTTTACAAAGGGGTCAAAATTGCCCCTAAACCAGGGTTTTCAAAATAGGTTTTTAGTTACAACCGTTTCACGCCAAGCCCTCGATATATGCTCAGACGAGCAGCAGTAGGTGCTGTCTCAATTCAGCCATCATCGAACATCTATATAAACAATTAAACATTGGACAGAGACCTGTTTTGGTTTATTAAATGGCATAAATACGTACAGGTAAATAAGCCATAAATAACACATCTTTATATCAATTTGCATCGTAATCAGAGCCCGACAAAAACATACATGAAATTAAAACATTAACCCCTTTCCACATACAATAAGTAAGCAGCAGACAACTTTGAAAACATTTAGGCAAAAGGAGGGAAAACCGTTTAATGAAATTATAATTACTGATAAAAGTTTTCAATAATTGATCTTGTTGCCACAATGTTTTTTATAAGTTGTTTGCTACAGAGTCTCCAGAAAGCGTCTGTATGTTGGAAACGGTTAAGATACATCAGGAATATCAAGAGAGTGAGCCCATAGTTCTATATTCTTCGTGGAAACTTTTCGCATAGAAATGTTGTCTGATCATTAACCCTTTCCCTCATATAGACGCTTTCTGACGCCTCTGCAGCAGACGGATTTTTGAAAACATAGTGACAAAATAAGAAATTGCACAGACCGTGCAATTTCTCCTTTTGCCACAAATGTTTTCCACTTTTTGTCATAGGTTATCCATTCAATTATGGAGATTTTCTATGTTTTGACAAAAAACGTTCAAAGTCATCTGCTGCAGAATTGTCGTATGAGGGAAAGGGTTAAAGGACAATTCACAACCAAAATAATCGGAGCCGAACCTCAGTCGCTCGGTCTGTTGCGACGCTTTCTGTCAATCCAGAAGTTGTGAGTTGGAACCCAAGCTCAGCCAACATCCTTTCCGATATATTATAAGTCAATGCGACAATCGTCATTCGTCTTCCACCAATTGTATATGCTTGGAAAGACTGTTGTGTGAAGAACTGGGGCAAGAATGCCAGTAAACGGATGGGTAGGGCCACCGTTGTATGAATGAAAACATGATGAATTGGAGTTAAATCACATTCAATCAATCAACCATTCATTTCACGATGCGATCACGCACCGATCTATATTTGGTTACTTTATAATTTCACGATAGTTGACAATGGAAGGAGAAGTTGATTAATATGGTTTTAATTTGCAAATAAATATACTTGACTTGATGCGTCATATCAATGAAGATTATACCGTACTTTGTTACACAACAAATAGAGAAAATGAGAGGTAGATGCGTTTATAGAGCTATATCTTCATTTTCTTAGCATTATGTTTAAAAAAACACAGGGGAAATAAAAAATCATGCTTCAATTTTTCCCACAGATAAACCACGATTAACCAGAAAATGGAGTCCTTAAAAAGAAGTCAAAGTTATGGTTCCAACAAAATGGCCACACAAAGACAGGAACACTTAGAGGACAATTCAAAATCTAAAAAACCTGATGAGGATGAACCTAAGAAGAAAACGTTTAAAAAGTGATAAGTGGGATTCGCCGACAAGTCCTCTGTGACAGGTGTTGGCTATATAAACAATGCTACAATTATCGTTTTTAAATTAATCTGGTCGTTTCTGCTACTGGCTGCCATGGTCGCAATGACGCTCCACTTATATATATTAATAGACAACTACTATCGATGGCCGAAGACGGCTAAAATCGAACTTGGGTTTGTTAATTTACCGTTTCCCGAGGTAACGATTTGCAACACCAATCCAATTCATAAAACCCGACTCAAAAAGTTCAAAGGAGCTCAAGAACTGAAAAGGCTTCTTCAAAAGCTTGAACTAAAATATCTGGTACCTGAACAGTTTGATGATGATTTATTTTAACTCTTTCAGCGCCAAAGGCAATATTGAGGTTTTTGCAAACAATACTGATTCAGGTGAGTCAGCTCGTAACGAGCTGTCTCACCTGAAATCAGCATTGTTTGCCTTTTAGTTATCAAAATAGACAAAACTTTTATTACATGAGCAATGGAGACGCCCGATTTGGAACATGGAAGAGTCTACTTTAAACAATTCGACGCTGAAAGAGTTAAAAGGAATATTATGATGACGAATACGACGAAGACCAAAATACAACATCACCAATACTCTTTGTACTTTTATATTTAGCTATTTGTACTGTGTGTACATAATTGCAATTAAAATGTATTTGTATTGTATACAATTATCTCTTTCAGCGCCAAAGGCAATCGTAACGAGCTGTCTCACCTGAAATCTGCATTGTTTGGCTGTGAGTTATAAAAATATTCCAAAAATCCTATAACATGAAAATAGAGTCGTCCGAGTTTGAACATGGAAGAGTCTAATTTAAACAATTCGGCGCTGAAAGGGTTAATAGTATGCTGCACTATGGCCGGTGGCCTAAATTGCGAAATAAATATCTTGTATCTTGTACATATGCAGCAGGCGACATTAAAACACAGTTAGTCAAAGTATGGAAACGTTCTATAAATGAGAGTTGAATTATTGAATAGAATTGAAAACATTGTGGCAAAAGGAGAAATTGCTCGTAATGAGCAATTTCTACTTTTGCCACAACCTTTTCAAAAGTCGTCTGCTGCAGAGGCGTCAGAAAGCGTCTGTATGAAGGTTGTGGGTAAGATTTAAGGCATCATATTAAGCCATTTGGAAGTTTTAGCTATAGTCAAATATAATTCAGATTGGTGTTTATAGTTTGCGCAGTCTAATCTGGATTTGTAATGTCGATCGTTGTATAATACAAACGAAACAACAACACTCTGGAATTTTTACGGAATTGGTCGATCACGACCGATTCCTGCCGAAGACTACAACGACGGTAGTAATGGATTTCCCTCAATATGCACTCAGGATTGTGGAGTTAGCATCACGACTGTCTCATTCGGGAAACGCGATAATATCATTGAAAAGTTTAAAAGCGACGTAAAACACCATTCAAACAAACAAACAAAACAACATAAACGGACATCACGCTATCATGTATGTCTATATTGGACTGTGTATAACATGGAACCAGTTTAATGACGTTTTTGTCCAGCGCTGGGACATAATGGAACAAATAATTGGACGATTTCGTCATTCTACAGAAAACGTCACTGATAATATAGAAAATTGTTTTTTTATGGAAATTTCCCCTTTTCCCACTATGTTTATAGAAATATTGTATAGCACAGATAGAGCTTATACATTTACCGTTATAAAATGTAATGTGTGAAAATTGTATACGTTTTCGCTAATCCTCTATTGTCACAATGTGAGAACCCCCCATACTGTGAACACCGATTGGGCTATGAAGACAAGCTTTTATACGTGGAAAATGGCGCCCATTTTGGTAAGCAGTTTGTTTAATTGAAACTTGTATTTCTAATTTAAATTAAATTGATTTATTTCTCTGTTTCATGTAAAGACAGGGACGTAGATAAGATTTACCTATGCTCCTAGTGAAGCTAAATAAGTTTCATTGTCGCATAATCTGTTTTCACTTGGCATTTGCATGTGAATCGCAGATGTTAATTATTCAAAAGTACTCAATACATTCTTTCAATAAAGTAACCTACGTGAAAATGCTTATATTTGAAATGGCGTCTTCTAGTGACGCACCTAAGATATGAATCATGTACATTTTCTATATATGTATTTTACAGAGGTCGGGATAAGTTGGAGTAAAATGTTTCCAAACTTAACTCTTTCAGCGCCGAATTGTTGGAAGTGGACTCTTCCATGTTCAAAGTCGGGCGACTCTATTTCATATGTTATAAGAGTTTTGGAATATTTAGATAACTACAAGGCAAACAATGCTGATTTCAGGTGAGACAGCTCGTTACGAGCTGACTCACCTGAATCAGTGTTGTTTGCAAAAAGCTCAATATTGCCTTTGGCGCTGAAAGAGTTAATCCCATATTAAGGTTACTCAAACGAACAGTGTAATGAAGAATATTCTTTTGAGTACCCACAACTTAAGGTTTGAATGTCAAACAATGATTATAGAACATCACGTTTGTCATTTATTTAGACCTCTGCATAAGATACAAACACTTTTTATTTCAGATTTGTGCCGAACTTTGGAATATTACAAGGTGTGGAAAGCATGGTAACTAAAATCTTTGAGAGTAGACTGGAAATCAAATAGTGTGTAATATGTAAGTTATAACATTTTTAATACAAATGTAAATTATTGCTTAACCCTTTCCAACGTATATTATGATTTCTAAAGCTTCTGCAGCAATCGACTTTTGAAAACAATGACAACAGAAGGAATTGCTCATATTTAGCGGTTTCTGTTTTTGACACATTGTTTTTAGCTCTTTGCAATAAGTATACTTTGACTGATTTATGGACATATTGCCGATTTGTGTAAGCATGTTTTCAAAGTCGTCTGCTGCAGTTTTGGAGCGTGCAAGGAATGGTTAAGGGTCAATATATGAGTAGATTTTTGCAACTTGACAACATCTGTACAAATCAACATATGTGATATTTGTTGAATATTGAATTGTACTGTTTAATGAAGAAGAATCTTGACATTGAGTTGTAAACATCGCGGGACAATAAGAAATTGCTGGTTTTGAGTAGTTCATCCTTTTCAATATCATTTCTGAGAGTCGTCTGCTTTAGAAGGGTCAAAGCTGTTTGCAGGTTAAAAGTTAACCATTGCCCACATGCAAACACACTTTTGATCCATTTCCAGCAGACAGCATTTGAAATAATGTGGCAAGATTAGAACTCGCTAGAAATAATAAATTTCTCCTTTTGTCTCTTTGTTTCAATGCGTATGAATACAACTTACTTTTAATTACAGTGAGTCATTTTCATGTTGCTTACACCATTTCGTAGTCGTTTGCCAGAGATTATACGTCTATGGGAAAGTGTTAAAAGAGAGAAGAAATAGAAAAACTGCCAAATTAAAAGCATAAATGTGAAGATAGTAAGAAATTAGGAAACTGCACTTGAATTATTTTTATTTTCTTCATTTTATCATAATAATTTCATTACTTTTAAAAAGGCATTCTGCAGAGGCATAACACGTGTTGAGAAATTTTAGATTTATTCTTTCGACGTATAAATAAACTTATAAAACATCTAATGATCATTACCTGTGATTTAAATAGTATAAATTGAAATTATATCTAAATGATATTCATTGCAATAAGATTTGAATTATATTCATTGAAATAAGATTAAAATGATATTTTTTTAAACTATATTTAAATGATATTTATTGTAAATAGATTGAAATGATATTTATTGTAAATAGATTGAAATGATATTTATTGTAAATAGATTGAAATGATATTTATTGTAAATAGATTGAAATGATATTTATTGAACTTACATGTAAACGTTATTTATTGCTTTTTATTCATGTGTTTATAAATAATTCTCAGTGCATTATTTAATTGGGCATTATAACTCATGATTAACTGTTGCTACAATTCCATATATATTTAATTATTTATATATTGATAAAGGATAGAGAAAGCTGCTGAGCACAAGGTGAACAATATCATTTAACTCAACGAATAACTTTCCTTGCCGTTTAAGTATTATTTGAGTATACAGTAATTTGAAATAATTATTAACGTTTATTTTTTCATATACATGTATAGCGGACTATGGTGCTGTCGAAAGCAGCAGAGATCACGTTATGTTTCACGTTATGTTTCAAATATATCTTTAAGTGAAAGTACAAATATTGAATAGAGTTGAAAATAGTGTGGCAATATGTAAAGTTGCTTAATATGATCAATTTCTCCTTTTGTCGCATTGTATTCAAAAGGCGTTTGCTGCGGAGGCGTAGGTCCACCAAGCGTTTGAATGTATGGAATGGTTAAGCATGCCAAGGGGCCATTACACTAGAATAAACAAGGTTATCTGGGCTAAACTTAAACGTGACTGAGAGTTGATCGGTTTTAACATTGTGACTTAAAATCTCTCACGATTTGTATATGACACCCTACCTTTACATACGTCTAATATAGTTGTGTTTACGATTCTAAGCGTTATGATGTACATGCATGGGTCCGTGAGTGTGTGCTCTTGTGTAACACGTTTGTGGTTAATCCCAAACCCATTCAGCTTCTTATTTTTAGAAAAATCGCTTTGAACTTTTTTACATGAATTTCTTCCCTCTGGATAGAAATGCCACTTTAACTGGTTTTTGCTCAATTAACATATACATGTATATCCCGTCTTTTTCGCACCAGTACTCCGTACTACATTCTCCGTGATAGGCGTGGAACCAGGTGTATGGAAGGACGTGTTTATTTGGCTCTGTTCATTTTTAGCTCCACTGGCTGAAAGCCAGTCGAGCTTATGTCATGGCGAATTGTCCGTCGTGCGTGCGTGCGTTAACTTTTTCCTTTAAACGACTTCTTCTCCCTAACCACTTGGCCAATTTGGTTGAAACTTCATGGGAAGCATCCTCCCAATGTCCTCTACTAAATTCCTTCAATTTCTTTTGATCCATTCGAAATTCTGGTTTCCATGGCAACCGAAAGAAAAAAATAGTGAGAACTTAAAAAATCTTCTTCTCCAAAAGTGTCAGGCCGATTTTCAAATAATTTTGTAGAAATGTTCCTTGGGTGACTCTTTATTAGATTCATTCAAGAAATGTTGATTGGTTGAAAAACATGGCCGCCAGGGGGGCGGGGCTATTTTGCCTTATATTGCAATTGTGAAAACTTAAAAAATCTTCTTCTCCAAAAGTGTTCAGCAGATTTTCAATTTTTTTTGTAGAAATGTTCCATGGGTGACCCTCTATCAGATTCCTTCAAGCCATGTTGATTGGTAAAAAAACATGGCCGTCACAGGGCGGGGCTATTTTGCCTATATGGCTAAAGAGAAAACTTAAAAAATCTTCTCCTCCAAAAGTGTCAGGCCGATTTTCAAATAATTTTGTAGAAATGTTCCTTGGGTGACCCTTTATTAGATTCCTTCAAGAAATGTTGATTGGTTGAAAAACATGGCCGCCAGGGGGCGGGGCTATTTTGCCTTATATAGCTATAGTGAAAACTTAAAAAATCTTCTTCTCCGAAAGTGTTCAGCCGATTTTCAAATAATTTTGTAGAAATGTTCATTGGGTGACCCTCTATCAGATTCCTTCAAGCCATGTTGATTGGTCGAAAAGCATGGCAGCCAGAGGGCGGGGCTATTTTGCCTTATATGACCATAGTGAAAACTTAAAAAATCTTCTCCTCCGAAAGTGTTTGGCTGATATTCAAATAATTTTGTAGAAATGTTTCTAGGCTTACCCTCTATCAGATTCATTCAAACCATGTTGATTGGTTGAAAAATATGGCTGCCAGGGGGTGGGGCTATTTTGCCTTATATGGCTATAGTGAAAACTTAAAATATCCTCTCCTCCGAAAGTGTCAGGCCGATTTTCAAATAATTTTGCAGAAACATTCCCTAAAGCCATGGTGGTTGGTAAAAAAATAGCCACCAGGGGGCAGGGCTGTTTGGAGATTTGATTTTTGCCTTATGGCCGTGGAGCGATACTGGCCCTCTTGGGCCTCTTGTTTTCTTTTCTAAAAGCGTTTAACGACTTTCCATCCGAGGTAGGAGTAATTATTTTATGTAGTTTATTCGCGGAACTTTGGCTTTTTCGATTTCTTAGTTCAATTTTGAGTTTGATAAGACACAACAGATATAATCTGAATTTAAACAGCTCAGTTTATCTCAAGGTTGTATTTTTGCACAATACGAGTCCGCCATGACCCGCTTTCTTTCATGCTTGACCACACAGGACATTTTCCCATAAATATCACGTGCGCATCTGTGTTTCAACTGACTGGGCCATTTCAAAAAACAGTCAGCTAAAGCAATCATAAACTAGCATATACATTCAAAGTATAACAAGGTTACCTGCAATATTTATAAAGAGTAATTTATTTGAAACAGTACTAGCCAACGCGTTACAGCCGAAATATATTGACAGTTCGTTTAACAAGCAGCTTGTGTAAGCTCGGTATTGTACCGCCTTTCACATCATTGTAAACTGAGTTCACACAAGGGATGTTTTTCGCGTATACTGTCATCTTTTTTTCTTAACCAAATAGACAAATTGGTGTGAGTGCGTGGGAGTTTACGTTTGCCTACCCGTTTCTCTGTCTCTTCCGACTTGCTATAGATGTGTATTATTGCTGCGTGTCTGTACGCCTGTCTACTGTCCACTGTTTGTCTCGTGTCTCGTGCCAGTTCTGCTGTCTGTTCGTTCTTCGTTTAATTATCACGGGAAACATTTCATATTGAACTTTGATATTTGTCCAGATTTACATAAATATAGATACAGCTGATATGACTTCATCAACGACAGGCACGCCGACCCTGAGAGCGCCAAAACGACCCCGATCAGCAATTGGGTCGGACTCTTCTGTTGACGGAGAACTATCTTATCTCGACTTGGATACCGGGAAAGTCCAGGCAGCTTCTATACCTATAGATCAGGTGATGATGTCAACCGTAGCCTATGATGCCATGATGAGCAAACTAGTGACTTTAGAAAAGGGTTTGTCAAAGTTAGACAAATTAGACAAGCTCGACAATATTGAATCTTCTGTTGCATTCCTGTCAGTGAAAGTTTATGAATTTGAGGAGAGACTGAAATCTACAGAAGACGAACAAAGCATTGAAGAATGATCTGATTGACTTAAAATGCCGTAGCATGAGGGATAACCTCATTTTCACCAATATTCCAGAAGTCCGGCAACACAATTCCGACCGTCACTTTGAAGACACAGAACAAGTCTTAGCAAACTTCCTTAGTGACAAACTTCAACTTATGAACATTAAGTTCGAGCGCGTTCATAGACTTGCCCCAAGTAAAAATGACCAGCATAACCAAAGGCCTATCATTGCAAAGTTCAGCTTTTTCAAGGACAGAGAAGCAGTACGTCGCTCATCTTATATAAATTGAAAGGCACTTTCTATGGAGTAAGGGAACAATTCCCAGAGGAAGTCGAAGTCGAGCGCAGGAAACTGTACCCTTTAGTACGTCAGTTAAAAAAGGACTACCAGAAAGCTACTCTCGTCAGAGATAAGCTCTTCGTCAACGGTGCCCCAGTTCGACCCAATCAGTTTCCCACTATTGCGGCTTCTACTGGCGCATCAAACAGCACGTACCTATAGGATTGCCAAGGTGGTGAATCGTCATTAAAACGACAATTTACATTCTCTTGCCTAAATGTATGTGGTCTAAAGGCCAAATTAGACATTCCTGAATGTTGTAGTTTTGTGGATAAGTTCGATGTATTCGCATGTACTGAAACCAAACTTGATTATCTGGATCATACCCATCTTGTTAATTTTAAATTTATTGCGAAACATAGAATGCAAAGAACCGTTAAAAAATCCGGTGGCATCGGAGTCTTTATCAAGGATTTGTACAATGGAACAATAACACCAACCAGCCAAGAATCAGGTATATTACCGGAATCTAATATTAAATTGAATAACTTAACATATATATCTATAAATATGTCACTTGAGCTTTTAATGTATTCATTGAGTATTTTATCTAAGCCACAGGTTTTATCATTTTTTAATCTATCTATTGTTGTTCTTAATTCTTCCCTTGTTATTGGAATGTCCAAATAATTTGTAATATCAATATCTGGGATGTCTGCAGTGGGATTTTCACCAGCATTATTATCTTGGGAGTTAAGATCTTTGAAATAATTATAAAATGTAGTTTCGTCCATTGGTACAGCATTTGATGTAGGTGTTTAACTTATACTATTTATATATTTCCAGTAATCTTTCGGTGAGTTACTCACCATATTTCTTAATTTTCCTTTGAATGAATGCTTGTGGGTATGCACTGACGACCATAATATTTTCTTGTATTTTTTACTTGCGTCTAACATTGTTTGTTTATTACTCTCGTTTTTGCATGCCGTGTATCTGTTTTTACAATTGTGGAATGTTTTACGAGCATCGCTACAACTCTTATCGAACCATTTCTTCCGTGTGTGTTTCTTTGAACGATTAACTCGGTTCGAATGTGTTCCAAATGAACGTTTGGCTGAGTCTATTAAAAGCTCCTCTATTTTTGAAACAATACTATTTATTTTTACCTTATCATCGACGACATTTGGATTATCAATTGAGTTTAAAATATTATCTATTACGTGTGTGTTTAGATTCATTGGCTAAAAATGTGTTTACCTTTTCATTTTGCCAACGCTTAATTTTTTCAGGTTTTGATTCATCCACCATTTGTTTGACTATTAAAGCTTAAAGAGAAAAATTAACTGGACAATGTACGTCTGAAAGTAGAGGACAAAGGTCCGCAATTTCGAAATGCTTCACAATCTTAAGACAATGCTTAGACACAATAGTATAGTCTACAACAGATGCACCTTTGCAAGAATATTTACCTTTTCCTTTGTCAAGAAATGATCTACCATTTAACATCACAAGCTCATTAGTCTTTGTTAGTTCAAGTAGATTAGTACCGAGTCTATTGACGGTTTTATCTTTTGATACACGAGCTAGTGATATGCCACTGGTAACCAGTAATGTGGATACATTCTCATCGAATACGTCATTTGTGTTTATATCAACTTGCTCATAAACAAATTCATCAATGCTTGTTATATCAGATAGTAAACCAGTTCGAGCATTAAAATCTCCAGTTAATACAATATATTTGATTTCTTCACAAAAGTGATCATATATTGCCTTCGAGAAATAAGAAGAGTTGTCTGGGGGGACATAAACAATTCCAAAATGTATATCCTCATCTGTTTTAAACAGAGCCTTAGAAAGTTTGAACCATTGTATATATTCACATGTACTGGTGATAGATTCAAAATAATGTATAATGTAACGGACTTCTTCCCATGTTATAAAGGGGTTAGACAAGGTGAAAATCTTTCCCATATTCTCTTCTCACTGTATCTTCACGACCTAGAAAGTTATTTGCTGAGTAAAAACAGTCCATGCGTTGAATTCAATGATCTTGATCTTGATATATATTTGAAACTTATTGCTCTCTTATATGCAGACTATAATGTATTATTTGCTAAAACTGAACAAGACTTAATTATACTTTTAAAAAACTTTATGAACTATAGTAATGAATGGAAACTTGTAATCAATGTGGAAAAAACCCAAATAATTGCTTTTGGTGATAGAGCAAGACGTATTAGAACCTTTGTTATTAATAATACACGCTTTGAAGTTGTAGACACATTTAAATATCTGGGGGTACTTTTTTCCAAAAATCGTCGTCTTGTTGCTGCCAAAAATCATGCTGTAGATCAAGCAAGGAAAGCACTATTTAGTCTTTATTTCAAAATTAGAAATCTCTACTTACCTATCGACTACCAAATAAAATTGTTTGATAATACTATAGTGCCTATCTTACTTTACGCATGCGAAGTATGGGGCTACGGTGACCTAACTATTATCGAAAAGGTTCATACTGACTTCATGAAACACATTCTTAATGTCAAGAAAAGTACTCCACACGTTATGTTATATGGAGATTAAGGTCGCTATCCCTTAAGTATTATGATAAAAAAAACGTACAATAGGTTTTTGGTACAAGTTAGCTCACAATAATAGCTCACTATCTTCGACATTGTCTAGATTTTTAGCTCGACTATTCGAAGAATATGAGAGCTTTACTACTCGCCCCGGCGTCGGCGTCGGCGTCTCGGTCGGCGTCCGGTTAAAGTTTTAGGGCAAGTTGGCATTTTCATTCATAAGTATTTGTGCTAGGACTTTCATATTTGGATATAATTACATCTTATACCTTTCTTCACATTGAATGCTGAAGATGCTGATTGTGACCTTCTTTTTGGGGTAAAAACATAATTTTCGGTGGTTAAATTTTTAGGGCAAGTTGGCATTTTCATTTAATATTTTATTTTTTCTCAATAAGTACTTGTGCTAGGGTTTTCATATTTGGAATATAATTACATCTAATACATGTCTTCATATTGTATGCTGAAGATGCTGAGTGCGACCTTCCTTTTGCGGTAAAAAACATGATTTTGGGTGGTTAAAGTTTTAGGGCAAGTTGGCATTTTCATTTATTTTTTTAATTTTTAACAAAGTACTTGTGTTAGGGCTTTCATATTTGAAATAATTTACATATAATACCTTTTTTCACATCGTATGTTGAAGATGCTGAGTGTGACTTTTTGAGGGTAAAAAACATGATTTTTGTTTGATTTTGAGAATTTGAGATAAATTCATAATTTTTAGTTACGTTCCTTTCTAATTGTGAACATTCATTTATAAAATATAATTCTTCAACATATCAAACGGGTTTTGGTGTCAAACATTTTGAAAACCTTTTTTTAAGGTTTTGCTATTTTTGGATCGGTCAGTTTTAACATTTGCGTTTAGCTCAACGTTAAAGTTTCATCATTCAAGTCACTTCATACTTCACACATTTGTTAAGGACCATCGTACAATTAGGTTAGATAACTCCATTGTATCCTATATATGGAGTTATGGCCATTGATTGACTTAGGAAATTTGATTTTTAAATTATATATATTTAAATGTATGTATCTTTTCAGTTGCTTTTACATATAGAGTATATAATATGATTTAATAGTACTTAAGTGCAATATAATGAAATAGTGCTTTATGTGAATAAGCGTTATGTAGTCGAGCGCGCTGTCCTCCGACAGCTCTTGTTATATAAAGACTGTACAGATAACAATAATTCCTACGGATGGTTTAGTAACGTTAAAAACATTTTTAATGAGACTGGACTCAGTTATATTTGGCAAACACAACACACTTCAGATAGCAGGGGCATCTTGTTAAATAAAATAGAAAATTCACTAAAGAACCAGTACATTCAAAACTGGAATAGTGATGTCAATAATTCCCCTAAATGTAGCAATTATAGAATATTCAAAAATGATCATAATTTAGAACAATTATATCTAACTGTCGACGAAAACATTGTACAACCTTTGATAAATTTTAGACTGTAATAATTATCTACCAATCGAAAAAGGTAGATGGCTTGGATTGAAAAGAGAAGATAGAAAATGCTTGTTGTGTAATTTAAATGAGATAGGTGATGAGTTCCACTATTTACTAATATGCCAACACTTCCAAAACTCAAGAAACAAGTATCTAACTTTCACCAAAAAGAATCACGTAAACGTTTTAACATTCCAAAACATTATGTGTGAGAACGATACATCTAAATTAACAAAACTAAGTAAATTCGTCAGAATAATATGTGAAGAACTAAGGAATCCACCTGGCGACGTCCTGTAGCCAGTCTATATGATATTATTACTATTACACTACTTATCTTTCCAACTTTATCTCCCCAAACGTTTTGCCATTCCTATACTATTGATCACTCATGTACGTTTTTTTGTTTTGTTTTCTGTATTCTTTCTGGTTTATTTTTGTTGTTTTTTGTTTGTTTGTTGTTTGTTTGTTTGTTTGTTTATTCTATGTCAAAATTCCTCCGCTGTGCAGCCTGGTTCTGCATTGTATTGTATGTTAAAATTGATATGTATGTATACAAACATTTGTCTTGTACTATGTACATAATCCTCTAAACACATGTAAATGTGAAGAGAGTAAATAAAACTTGAAACTTGAAACTTCCGAGGAAGTTTGCTACCTTCCGACATATATTCATTTTAGTAAGTGTGTGAAGTTGGCAAAGCATTAGACGTTAGACATTCAAAAAAGTACTATTCGAATGTCTAATTAGACATTAGACATTCAATTAGACATTCACAAATTTTGATTATCGAATGTCTAATTAGACACTCGATTAGACAATCAGAAAAATTCGCAAATTTTAAATATAGAATGTCTAATTAGACACTAAACATTCGATTAGACATTCGCAAATTACAAGATCTATAACCCAAATTCGTCGTAGGTCATTGTACATTCAAAAAACGAATGTCTAATTGGTCAGTTAGACATTAGACATCGATTAGACATTCGCAAATTAAGGGATTTAGGTACCAAATTAGTCGGAGGTTATTGTACATGCAAGACACGAATGTCTAATTGGTCAGTTAGACATTAAACATTCAATTAGACATTCGCGAATAACGATATTTAGGTTCCAAATTCGTCGTAGGTCAATGTACAATCAAATAACGAATGTCTAATTGGTCAGTTAGACATTAGACATTCGATTAGAATATAGGCATATATTATAATGCTAAAATCTCCAAACTAAATTAGGCTACACTTTCAGCATTGATTGCTAATCGACTGTAGAACGTGCAGACGTGTATACATAATGTGTGTACACACTGACATCGTGTGTCCTTTAAACCTTTGTAAACCAGTCTTATCATCTAATCGCTTTCATATATTTAAACAACTACACAATAAAGCGTTTATAATATTGATACAAGAGAAAGTTGATGCCAAGGCATCAATGTCGCCGGAAAAGACTGCATTGATTTATTTATGTATTCTTGACTTTCCTTAGTCTATTCAAACATTAGGACCGTTGAAATGAAAACATTTACTTATAAATTTTATATTAATACTTACATTAGGGTATCTATAAAAAATTAACGAAATGTGTACACATTTATCTTGGCTTAAATTTAATTTTGCTGTTGTTACTTATTTAAATAATAGTATTCATTCATATAATTTCAATGTTTGTCAATCTTATTCGAATCACAAGGTAAATATCCTGATATTGCTTTAAAGGGAGGTAATTTGAAGAAAACAAGTCTTCAAAAGGAGAAATATATCAGCATTACCGTCTACAGTTTAAATTGTTCTATTGTTTGTGGATTTAAAAATGTTCTTTTTTTCTTATTTCTACATGTACAACGAAATATTGCGGCTTCTCTTTGACGCTTTGCTTTGCGTCAAACATTCGTCTTGTACTTGTCTAAAATAAAATAATATCACTCGCTTTTTCATATCGAAATGCGCATGCGCGAAAATCGATGTTAAAGGTCACGAACCTACACAACAGAATAGGGTCTATATTTAGCTTAGAAACAGTTCCTACTTTAGATATTCATGGATTAACATTATTAAATGAATTCTACACAAATCAAGACATCTCTTTGAACATGAAAACAACATTTAGTAAGTTAAAATTGCTATTAAAAGGAGAATCCGAAATTGACCTCAATGATGACACATAAGAGTCTGCATTAGGGGGTGTTGGTTCACGTCTTGAAGGGACCACTTTTGTCTTCGTAAATAAGACAAAAAACTTAAATGCGAGTGAAATAAAAAAAACTGCAAACATTAAAAAATCGGAATATTTATTTCATTTTAGATGTGTCATTTATTAGTGTTCGTAAACAACCACAATTGTAATATGTTCAAATCATCTAGATTTGTTTCTTTCTAATAATAAGCCGCCCTCCCATGTGATTTCCGAAAAGCTATTAAAAATAGAAGTCGCGGGCTTCTGCCCGGCGACTAATAACCATGCAGTCTCGCGAGCTATTTATAGAACCTTTTGGAATTTCCAGATTTGACTATCATCAGAGTTATTTGCGCGCAATGATATTTATTATCTGCCCAATCTTGGCGAAGATAATATTTACATATTTTAACTCTATGTAGATAATGTCTCGATAAAGCTCAAATATTAGTAACAATCCGGTACCAAAGTAGCACTGACAAAATTATTATTAATCACGTCTCTGCATCAATGATGGAACTATAACGGATGTGAGTAAATTAGTTTGCAGTAAGGAAAAAAATATCAACCGATTGTTCAAAACCGACTACGTAAATATTTTTCGTTGTTGTTGTTTCTGTTAACATTGTGGCGATTGTCAAACCAATCGCCACAAAAACGAATGTCTAATTGGTCAGTTAGACATTAGACATTCGATTAGACATTCGCGAATTAAGAGATTTAGATAACTCAAACATATTGATAACTCGAATATACCGATATCTCGAACATACCGATAGCTCGAACAAATCGATATCTCTAACATATAAATTAATATGAATAACTCGAATATATTGATAACTCGAACATACCGATCATACCGATATCTTGAACATAATGATAACTCGGAACATACAGAAAACACGAACAAATCGATATCTCAAATAAATTGATAAAACGAATGTATTTAACTTGAACACATTGATAACTCGAAAGTATTGATATCTCGAATATATCGATATATCGATATCTCGAACATACCGATAGCTCGAAAAAAATTCTCCATCTTATTAATGAAATGAATGCATCGTAAACTCGAACATATTGATAACACGAACATACCGATATCTCGAACATACCGATAACTCGAACATACCGATTACTCGAACATACCGATAACTCGGAACACATCGATCCATAATGTTCGCAAATCATTCAGATAGGGTTTCAAGAATCCCTTTCTTCTTCTTCTCAATGAACTATTTCCACTTTTGTAAGGATGGTTTAATAAATGTGTTGCTTATAATCGCATACATAACCATTTTCTATATTTGAATCCCTTCACTGTGATATGACGCATATGAACTTATTATGCATATGTAAATTTGTATAAATGGCAAGATGCTCTAATTACTGTATAAACACATTGTACATGCAGTATTCATTTGGATCCTTAGCATGAATGTGTAGTCTGGCATTTGTTCACACATGTGACAATTACGCTAACGATGGTTTTCCTGGAGCACGGCGCATTTCCTTGTTTCCTTTTTAGCTCGACTTTTGACAAACGAGAGCTATTGTCATGACCCTGGGGTCGTCCGCGGCGGCGTGGTCTTCCGGTTAAGGTTTTTTGTTCAGCTCAGCTTTTTTTTCTTTCCTGTTTTCTCCCTATCAGTCGAGCGTCTGTGCCATACGCGGTGCTCTTGTTTCAACTTGTTTTCAAAGCAGATATCTGTAACTACTGAGTATTATAGCATTTTAAAAGGTAGTTATATCATCAGCACAACCATTTCCTTCATGCTTTAGCCTCTCCTATGTTTCATTTCTTCTTCTTAAGATGATATATTAAGCTTTTGGTGTTTGCTGTTATATTTCTCTTCGCCGTTTTATAATCCTTTCCCATGTTGACGCAATAGCAGCAAACGACTTTTGAAAACATTTTCGCCAAAGGGGAAATTGCTCATGACAAGCAATTTCTCCTTTGGCCACAATGTTTTCAACTTTATTTAACAATTAAGCTATCTTTTATGGAGATTTTTCAGGTTTTGTCACTATGTTTTCAAAGTCGTTAATATGCCGGGTTAGCTTACTGTTATTTAATGCGCATGCGTGAGAAATGGCGGTTGGAAATGTTTCACCGAGAAGATTAATTTGATATTAAATGGATAATACAATAAAAACAAACTTTAATCTGTTTTAGAACAACAAGTTTAAGTGTAATTGTGAAACTATATCTGATGTGTATATACGGTTCATCGTTTTTACACGATAAAAGACTTATATTCGATTTTTCGGATGGGAGGTTCGAACAAAGGAAAAAACAACAAGAAACGGCCAGCTTCGATCTCCCCGGACAGTGACATAAACAACATTCCAGGTAAACGACCAAATAATAATGACACTTTATTAGAAAAGTTATCAGCATCTTACATTTAACAACCATTGAACATGACTTCTCATCTAAAAACACCGATAGTTAGTCCAACTATAAATGGTTACCTACAGCAAACACCTTCGGTATCACCAATGCTTCAAAATCAATCCAGCCCTGCAGCAGTTCCAATCCAAACTCAGGGTCAAAATGTTTTGTTTAACACCCAATTTGGCATTGTGTACCAACAACCCGGGGTAATGTACCTCAGTGGAATACAACCCCACAGCACATTACAAATGATATGAGCAGTAATCAACCCTTATAACAGACATCGAGCGTGATTAATATAAGCTTAAAGCTTGTTTCGCAATCGAGTTAAAATAAATAAGTTTAAACTAACCCTTATAACAGTGTATACAATCTATGTTTGGTCAACTAGACGAGAGATTGAGAGGGAATGGATTCTAAATTGGACCAATTAGACAGTATAGAAAACAAGGTTTCTCAAATAAACATTAAAATGTCGGTGGTTGAACAGCGAGTCACATCTCTTGAAACAAAATGGACCGAATCCAATAATCAACTATCTGAATTACAGGCTAGTCGCGCATTCGACTCCTCGACATGTGATGAAATCAAAACTACACAAACAAATATGTCAAACCAATTAACGGGAATAAACGAACTTACAGACGATCTGTCAAAAAACATGCATTTTGTGTCATCAGAAAATGAGAAACTGAAGGAACAGTTACTCGACTTACAAACACGATCGATGCTATTTTTTAACATTAATGAATGTCAATCCATAGGGGAAAGAAAAAATTAAAACTGCTTTTCCAAAATACAAGAAATTTGTGAGACTAAATTAGGCATTACGGATTCAAATAATATAAAACTTGACCGTGCCAACAGAATAGGGGGTTTTAGAAGTGACAAGACGCGCCCGATTGTAGTTAAGTTTAACTTTTACCAGGATAAAATGCGAGTAAAACAAGAAGCTATAGAGAAATTAAGAGAGCGTGAGTACCGGGTCAGTGACCAGTATCCGAGGGAAATACAGGAGCGCAGACGTCAACTGGTACCAGCCCTAATTAAAGCAAAGAGGGTAAACAAGAAAGCAGTTCTCTCTTATGACAAACTGTACATCAACGGACAGATGTTCACAATCAATAACCCTCCACCTGGTTTTACTACAGATACCGGTACATCTGGTACCAGAAAATGAGAATCGAGCAAGCGGCAACTTACTGTTTTACAGTGGAATGTTAACGGTCTACGGACAAAGGTTGAGGATACTGACTTCATTAAATTGGTTAGTGAGTACGACCTGCTTTTGCTTACAGAAACATGGCATGTAGGAAGATGCAATATAAACATTAGCGGCTTCAATCAATTTAGTTGTCATAGACCAAGATCGAACAAAAAGGCTAAAAGATTTAGTGGTGGTATTATAGTATATTACAAGACATGGTTAAGTGGGAAAATTGACCTTATGAAAGTGAATCATAATGGAAGTTTATGGTTTAGGTTACACAAAAGTCTCTTTAATGCTGAGAATGACTTATTTTTTTGTGTAACATATATACCTCCAGAAGATTCGACTGTACATAAAAATGTGGAATCAGATCTATTTGACTATGATTTATTTGCACAGATTAGTGATGATTAGGAGCTACTGTGATTTGGGTGAAATTTATGTAACGGGAGATATGAATAGTAGAATAAGCGAAGGTGATGATTTTGTTGAAAATTGGAATTACACAACTATATTGATTTACCGGAGCAAAACATTAGTTCATTGTCACATCGAAAATCACATGACAAAGTTGTAAATAAGTTTGGGTTAAAACTGCTCACCCTCTGTAAGGAGCATGATTTACAAATTGTTAACGGTAGAAAAGACGATGGTTTATGTACATGCTATTCAGTTAAACGTGGTGTTTCAGGAGCGAGTTTGATTAATTATTTAATCACGGGATATCATAATTTCGATATGATTAAGACATTTGAAGAGAAGGACCTTACGGAACATTCTGATCATTGTCCGATTGTATTTCTATGAATACGGATTTAAATGACACAAATAGTGTGGGACTGTGAAAAGAAAAGTGATCTTCTATGCTTACTTGAAAGCAAACGTGAGTCGTTTGAAATGTTGCATGATGATTTTGTAAGTAATGACTGTTCTATTGATCATTGTATTAAACATTTATCAGAATTGATTCATGACATTTCCTTTTCGGATTTTGGTAAATCATACCGGTATAATAATGCCCTGGCTTCTCATTCCTATACCAGTAATACCAAGCATAATGATTGGTTTGATAATAATTGTAAAAACGCTAAACGTGATTTTTTTAAATGTAAGAGATTGTTTAAAACTATGATTTTTTACGCAGCAGAAACCAATATGCATACACCAAGAAAAAAGCAAAATATAAACACAATGTAAAACCGGGTAATATTTTCTCTTCTATATGTAAATCAAATCCGAAAAAGTTTTGGAAACATCTTAAAAAATTTCAAATAGCAAATCATCTACATCAGGTCCAACCGCAGAGGATTTTGTAAAGTATTTAAGCGAAATGAATTTGAATGAGGGCGTCTCTTCTTGTGATGATAATTCGTCTGATTTTGAAATAAACATAGATCTTTCAGATAAACCATTTGACCAAACAGAGATTATGAATACCATTAAGCATCTTGCGCGTTATAATAGTAGCGGATACGACAAAATTGTTCCAGATTTTTTTATAGATGCAAATGAATTTATCATATTTAACCATATTTATGAAAGCGGAGAATATCCAGAATCATGGACGAAAGGAATAATAGTTCCAATTTACAAAAAGGGAGACTCCGATGACCCTTCTAACTATAGGGGAATATCATTAATATGTGCTCTCGGTAAAATATTCTCGTTATGTTTGAGGAATAGACTTAATGCTTTTTGTGAAAATGAAGCTATAATCAATGATTGCCAGTTTGGTTTCAGAGATAAAAAGAGCACAGTTGATTACATTTTTATTCTTCATAGCATCATACAGAACATCCTAGCAAGTAAAAGCAAATTATTTTGCGCTTTTGTGGACTACAAAAGATGTTTGGATAATGTTACTCATAGCTATCTATTGCAAAAACTACTGAAACTTGGTATTAGTAACAAGTTTGTAAACATTATAAAATCAATATATATAAATTGTCTTCATGTGTAAGATCTACAGATTTCAATTTGTCCGAGTTCTTTGATGTTTCGATAGGTTTCAAACAAGGGGAACCTCTTTCACCTATTTTATATATTGTATTTGTTAATGACATAAGCGAGAATATGAATTTTAATAATCTCACTGAATCTGATTTAAATCTTCTATCTATATATATGTCGATGTTTGCGGACGACATTGCCCTTTTTACGACTGATAAGTCTAGTTTACAGTCCCTTTTAGATAGTTTGTACGTATATTCTACAAAATGGGGCTTAACCATAAATGTGAAAAAGACTAAAATTTGTATTTTTGAAAAAGGGAGACAATCCTTAAATTATTATTGGTTTTACATAGAATGGAAATTTCAATAGCGCTGCAAAAGCCCTTTCTAAACAAGCCTTAAAAGCAATGAATGGTCTTTTTATACTATTTAAGCGCATAAAGTTCGACATCAAAACTAAATTACTTCTTTTTGACAGTATGGTGACACCTATTCTTCTTTATGCTTCCGATGTCTTAAGTTACATATTAAGTTTTGCAAATATATCCTTGGCGTTAAACAACAAACAACAAATGCAGCAGTACTAGGAGAATTAGGGAGATTTTCGTTATCTATTATAGGCATCGAACGTACACTTAAGTTCTGGTCAAAAATAAAAAATAATCAAAATTCAATACTACATGATGTTTTCCTTAAGCAATGCTCTATTTCAAATAGCAATAATACTTTGTTGTCGACCAAAGTGAAACGGTATTTAGACAGATTAGGTATGAGCAACTTATGGTTAGAACAGAACATATCTGCAGAAACAATAACATTAGTTAAACAGAGAATTCGAGACAAATATATCCAAAATTGGCATGCAGTAATTGATTCATCTCCAAAACTTGATTATTACCGCAAATTTAAGATCACTTTTGAACTTGAATCATATCTAATAAATATTCAAAATGACAAACTAAGCCAACAATTAACACTCTTTCGAATTTCTGGACATAAATTAGCCATCGAAACGGGTAGATATTTAGGAATTGTATTCGTGTATATAAATCATGTAAATGTAATGTATTTTACGTCATTGAGCCATATTCTGCACGTGTATATACTTGTAATTATGTGCCGACTTGCCTGAATCAAATTGACTTGAATTGTTATACTATGTACGAAAAGTAGAAATTGCGAATTTGATCAATTGTTCTTTTCCAACCACGATTTCACAACTTGTCATTACAGAAATACTATCATTTTCAAAATCCGTATTTTTCAGAATGTTGTCTGTCGAGCTCTAATAGGACCAAGCGGAACAAATAAACAAATAGACAGACAATAATATTATATGATTCTGTGAATAAACAAATAGACAGACAATACTATCATATGATTCTGTGAATAAACAAATAGACAGACAATAATGTTATATGATTCTGTGAATAAACAAATAGACAGACAATAATATCATCAGTGTACTATAATAACCTTCCATCTGGGACATAAGCTGAAGAGATGAGGTTTTTTTTGAAAGGAGCTTTACGCAAATTTCAACAATTTCGAACCCGCGACAATCTGGACCCGAAGCGGACTCTCAACGACGACACCAACGAGGTGGTAGTTAAAGAAGAGAGAAAACAACAAGACATCATTTATACTCAAGCTTGTGTGTGTGTATATGAGCCGCATCTAGCGAGTTCCGGTCTGAATGCATCTGCGTACAGTGAAGACTCAGGCGGACCAGTGCATCCGCACAGTCTCATCAAAGCCTTAACTGTCCGTCTGCATGTTATATATGCCCGAATGCATATTTGGACAAAAGAACCTAAACCCATAGTAATTTCTACCTTTAGCAGAACGTTTGAAACTATTTAATAATCAAGGTTTCATTTTATGTTTGCATAGGTTTGTTGTATGTGGGAAAATGTAAATGAAATGGTTGAGTCCCAAATTAATATTAAGTATATTTTTTATAATGAGATTATTATTTCATTTTTGATTAATGTAATTTGGTAATTAGTTAGTTCTTTCAACCAATTATATTATCCTTTCATAGTTTACCTAATTTGAGTGTCGGCTTTGAAAACACTTGTAGAAAAAAATGTTAAGCACCTATGTTCGATGCATGGTTAATAAGTAACCCTTTGCCACATGCAGATGCATTTTGACGCATCTGCATCAGATGGCGTTGTACATATTATGGGAAAAGAGATTGTTCATAACGCAATTTTTCTCCTTTTGCCACAATGTTTTAACATTTGAAACGTCAACATCGTCTATATGAGGGAAAATCTATGTGTTTTCTGCATCTTTAAAACCATTGAAGAAAAAGGCTACATTTCGAAAGAATGTTCTAAATGTTAAAGGGATTTTTTCCATACAATATTGTAGCTAAATGACTTCCATTTTAACCCTTCTCCTAATACAACAAATATGCAGCAAACGGCTTCATAACCATATTCCATTAAACACGATGAGTCTCTAAAAAGATGCTTATATCCTTAGTGAAAACTGTTGAAAACAATGTGGCAAAAGTAGAAATTGCGCATTATCAACAAGCAATGTCTACTTTTGACACCATATGTTCAAAGTCGTCTGCTGCAGAGAAGTCAGAAAGCGTCTATATGTGCGAAACGGTTAACTTATGTAGGTTTTAACATTAACATTAACAATGCAGACAATAAAGAATATAAGGGGAAATATTGAACTCCTTCATATAATTTAATGATGTTTTGAAAATGATATTTGCTGGGATTTGTTTTTTTCTGTATAATAATACGAAAAACGCAAGATAATTATAAACAAAAATCAAAGAACATACTTTGGCCATACAAAAAGGATTTATAAGTAATTGACTAGACAATAATAATGTTAATGTCATGTTTCTTGCATTATCAAAACATATTTGGAATTCGTATTGCTGTCGTCTATTATTACGAACAGAAAATAATAAAGTAAAAACTTTCAGAAAATCAAGGAATACATTTATAATGAACGAGGTTAAAACATGAGGGCCAAGATGATCCTTAATCGATCACCTGCATTATGGTAAAAAAGCAAATAGATCAGCCCTTTACTGATGCCATCTGGCGACTACCTTTTTCAACCAGTCAATATGACTGGAACAAATTATGTAAGGGGTCACATTTCTGCTAAACCCTTTCCCTATTAGAGACAGTTTTTGAGGCCTATGTAACAGACGATTTAGGAAAGGATTGTCACCAAAAGAACAATTGCTCCTTATGAGAAAGTTATCCTTTTGCCATAATGTTTGATAAATAATTATACTTTGAATGAGTGAGGCAATAACTCATGTATAGGAATTTGGGGTCTTTCATTTTGATACCACTTTTTTTACGGGAAACGACGTCGCTCCATTGACGTTACGCCAAGATGAAGTGTAACGGAAATGACGTCACGTCCTTCTTTGGCTACGATACAGTCAACATTTAGGTTCGGGCGTAGAAGGCTAATGCTGTGGGGTTTTTTACGAACGGGAAAACATATTTCTTACAGATTTCCATTTAGTTTTAACTTTTCGTACAAATGTTTATTCCCACATAACACAGCATTTTAATGATCTTAAATATCTATTTTAAAAAAAAAATGATTAAAAAGACGACAAAAATAATTTTCAATCCGTGTTTTTTCCGCTCAATATATACATACCCAAAATACCGATTTAAAAAAAAATGATTAAAAAGACGACAATAATTTTCAATCCGTGTTTTTCTGCTCATTTTATACATACCCAAAATACCGATTTAAAAAAAAAATGATTAAAAAGACGACAATAATTTTCAATCTGTGTTTTACGTCTGCCTTTTATACATATCCAAAATGGCGGCCCCCATGGATTTTTCCAGTTTCATTTCAGAAAGCTTCATGGGTTATTGAAAAAAAAAAAAAAAAAAAAAAATCTCACACCTGTTAACTATAAGCGAAAAAACCCATTCATGGGTTTTTTTCGTATTATTTTAAACTCAATCTCCAAAACACACTTTAAATTTAATCCCTTCCCCACATACAATAAATGTGCAAGCAACGACTATGTAACCAACTACCATAAACACGATGAGTATCTTAAAATATGTATGTATACTTATTGAAAAGGGTTGAGAACATTGTGATAAAAAAGTAGACTTAGCTCATTGTGAGAAAGCAATGTTTACTTCTGACACCATATTTTCAAAGTCATTTGCAGCATAGACGCTGTTGGGAAACGGTTGCAGACAACTCAAGAAATAGAATATTAAGAAAATGGTAGACTCCTTTCTGTTATTAAATGTTACTCTGTGAAAACCAACCCTAACCTAATTATTGCAGTTGTGGGAAAAAGATACTGATGTACAGAAGTTTCTTAGAACGTTCTATGAACGAATGGGCGAACAGTGCAGATCTCAATCAGAATGTTCTGATGTGATGGCTGATCTCGATCTACGCTGGTCCCAAATGCCTCGATGTTGGTTTTCGCAGACCCCCATACATAAACTTAGACTATTTCAAAATTGTTAAAAAAAGTTGCAATTCTCCTTTAAGAAGGAAAGAAAAGCACTTATGACAAAAATACATATATATGAGTACATCAAAGTGAGCCGCGGTTGAAAATTAAAGGTCTTAGTGAATTTTTAGCTCGACTATTCGAAGAATATGAGAGCTTTACTACTCGCCCCGGCGTCGGCGTCTCCGTCGGCGTCTCCGTCGGCGTCCGGTTAAAGTTTTAGGGCAAGTTAGCATTTTCATTCATAAGTATTTGTGCTAGGGCTTTAATATTTGGAATATAGTTACCTTTATTCACATTGAATGTTAAAGTTACTGAGTGTGACCTTCTTTTTGGGGTAAAAAACATGATTTTCGGTGGTTAAAGTTTTAGGACAAGTTGGAATTTTTATTTCATTTTTTTATTCTCAATAAGTACTTATGCTAGGGCTTTTATATTTGGAATATAATTACATCTAATACCTGTCTTCATATTGTATGCTGAAGATTCTGAGTGTGACCTTCTTTTTAGGGTAAAAGACGTGATTTTGGGTGGTTAAAGTTTTAGGGCAAGTTGGATTTTTTTTTAATACTTTTTTCTCAATAAGTACTTATGCTAGGGCTTTTATATTTGGAATATAATTACATCTCATACCTGTCTTCATATTGTATGCTGAAGATGCTGAGTGTGACCTTATCTTTGGGGTAAAAAACATGGTTTTAGATGGTTAAAGTTTTAGGGCAAGTAGGATCTTTTTTTTAATTTTTTCTCAATAAGAACTTGTGCTAGTGCTTTCATATTTGAAATATAATTACATCTAATACATTTCTTTATATTGTATGCTGAAGATGCTGAGTGTGACCTTCTTTTTGCGGTAAAAGACATGCTTTGGGGTGTTTAAAGTTTTAGGGCAAGTTGGCATTTTCATTTAATTTTTTAATTTTTCTCAATAAGTATTTGTGCTAGGGCTTTAATATTTGGAATGTAGTTACATCTTATACCTTTCTTCACATCGAATGCTGAAGATGCCGAGTGTGACCTTCTTTTTGGGGTAAAAAACATGATTTTGGATGGTTAAAGTTTTAGGGCAAGTAGGATCTTTTTTTTTAATTTTCTCAATAAGAACTTGTGCTAGTGCTTTCATATTTGGAATATAATTACATTTAATACATTTCTTCATATTGTATGCTAAAGATTCTGAGTGTGACCTTCTTTTTGGGGTAAAAGACGTGATTTTGGGTGGTTAAAGTTTTAGGGCAAGTTGGCATTTTCATTTAAATTTTTAATTTTTCTCAATAAGTATTTGTGCTAGGGCTTTAATATTTGGAATGTAGTTACATCTTATACCTTTCTTCACATCGAATGCTGAAGATGCTGAGTGTGACCTTCTTTTTGGGGTAAAAAACATGATTTTTGTTTGATTTTGAGAATTTTAGATAAATTCATAATTTTTGTTACATTCCTTTCTAATTGTGATCATTCATTTATCAAATATAATTCTTCAACATATCAAACGGGTTTTGCATGATGTCAAACATTTGGAAAACCTTTTTTTAACTCCGTCAGTTTTAACATTTGCGTTTAGCTCAACGTTAAAGTTTCATAATTCAAATCACTTCATACTTCACACATTTGTTAAGGACCATCGTACAATTAGGTTAGATAACTCCATTGTATCCTAAATATGGAGTAATGGCCCTTGAATTACTTAGATTTTTAAATTATATATATTTAAATGTATGTATCTATTCAGTTGCTTTTACATAAAGAGTACATATATAATATGATTTAATAGTACTTAAGTGCAATATAATGAAATAGTGCTTTATGTGAATAAGCGGCATATAGTCGAGCGCGCTGTCCTCCGACAGCTCTTGTTTAAAGTTAAATTGACAACTAATTACAAATCTAGTTTTATTTGACAAACTATGCATTTAACTATGTATACTATGCGAAGCGGACAGTGGACGGTCTAAAAAGGTTGTGCTTATTCACAAACTCACAAGACTACCTATCCACTGGACGCAAAAACATCAAAGAAAACAAACAAACATTTTATTCTCATATTTGTAATGAAAAATTGTCCTGTGACTTACTTTTCTCAGATGAAACTTTGTCACTTCAAATCAGCATTTCCAAACAACTTTTAGGAGGCACCCGTCCATGCAAAACGGGTACAAAGTGTAGATTTAGATCAGCCTGTACATCTGATCAGTCTTATCTTAATCTACACAAAATGACACAACCCTTTATGTTTTATTAATATGTGATCACTGCAGATCTTGATCAGATCATATTATGCACATGCTGATCTAAATCTTCATTGTTCACCAAATCTGTTTCCATAGACTGGTTGAATATGTTTTACACCCCTCTCAACAACTTTTAAGATATATCAAGGCTATTCCGTGATAAGTTACCAGTACTTATGATCCATGTATCCTGACACCAGCAAGTCAGTCGTTTTGATAAAGGCTCGTTTGACGTCCGTGAGACGTCGTCCGTCGTGTGTATCGTCCGTTGTTGGTAAAACAATTCAATAGGACAATTTCATTACTTCAATTAGCTAATATAAATATCGGCAACGGTAAAGGAGCGTCGGCATTTGGACATTAATGAACAGCAAATATCAAGATGTAGTCTTACCAGATTCTTTATTGTCCTTGGTCTTTTTTAGAAGAGTATAGGCCCGAACCAGCATGCGCATACGCCCAGTCTGATCTAGATATACACTTTCCATGAATTATTTGCAAATGTCTTTTTAGAGCTGCTGGTGAGTTGAGAAGATTTTGATTAACTGAATACCTGCACAGGCTGATCTGAACCTATACTATTCTAAAATTCCAATTGGTAACTTTTTGCATGGAAGGCTCATAGAATGCAAACTAACTAGAATGTGTGAGTTAATGTATACATGTCTTGTTCTGTTTTAATCATTTCTTAAAACAACAAATCCGACAGACGACGTTGAAAATATTTAGATAAAAATGTGGTAAAACTCTTTTATTCAAACTATTGAATAGAGTTGAATATATTGTTTCTAAAAGAGATTTAAATACCACATGCCACTATTATGTCAAAATACGTCTACAATTGGGAGATGGTTAAAACAATTTTTCTTCTGACGCTCCCTAAAAATAGAATTGGCCAAACTTGCACCTTTGATAATACCGAATTACTCCGATCTTAACTAATCCGTTGCCCTATAGAACACTCTGTTGGTGTCTCAAACAGAATAATCTATACTTTACAGTCAATGTGTTTATATGTTTGAGCCGTCCCACTAGAAAACAAAGATTGTGGACTCTGCGTAAGTATCGACCCGGATCAGCCTAAGCATGTCGCGCAGGCTAACCCCGACAGACACTTTTCGTCTCCTGTTGATTTTCTGTTTCAGGAGTCATTATTCTATACCTTTATCCCCCTCGATGTGTCGGCCCGGATTAGCCTGCGCGGACTACTATAATGTTGGTTTTCTCGTGGAACGGCTCACATATTGAAAAAAAAAAAACCTACAATGGCTGTCCATGCCACATTAACTGTTTCAGAGGACGTCTCCAACCTTATGCAGCAAATGACACTCGAAGACAATTATAAATGAAAAGTTGTGAGTTAGCTATTCCACAATGTTTTAAACCTTTACAACATTTGAACATTTCGAGTATAGGTGGTTTCGAAGCCGCCCGTTGATAAATGTACTTATACTTATAATCGAAAAGTACAACAATTGAATACAGTTGATAACACTGCTGCAAAAGCAAAAACAATGCTCATCACGGGCGATTTCTCCTTTTGCACAGTGTTTTCAGATGCGTCAAACGGCGTCTGTGGGTTGGAACGAGTTAACAAATGAATATCGTCTTTGTTTGTGTAGTGTTTAAAGCATCCATCTTGAGAACGGGTCACATGTTTGAGTTACACATCTGTAATACCACATTTCAACATTTTCCTACATGCTAACGCATTTGACGCATCTGCAACAGACGGTGTTTTAAAACATAGTGAAAAAGAGAAATTTTGCTCATAATCGGCAAATTATCCTTTTGTCATAATGTGTTCAGCTTTATTCAATTTTTTTACTTTCATTTTTCTTAAATCAGCTTAAAGTCGTCTGCTGCAGATTTGTTTCATAGGGTTTAAGATGGCAGTAGTGTCTTCCTACCTTGGTAATATTTCTCGAGCAGTCTGCTTTGAAAATTTGAGAAATGACATTTGAATCAGATGTTTTGAGCAATTTCTCATTTCCACAATGTTTTGGTTTCGCAACTTTGATAGTATGTTGGAAAGCGCGAAGACATGCTTTGTAGAGAGTACGTGTATACTATTCGTTTAACTAGGATATACCGTGATATGCTGCAACTAATGCTGTTGAAAGTGTTGTAAAACTAATCACATATGTTTAATCCTATCACTATCTGGCATGTTGTGAAATTGGCACTCTCAGTGCTTGTTTTTTTTTACACATTTTCAACAATACTTCATATCTGTATTCCATTTCCATAATAATGATTTAGACTTTAATCGACATTATTAACATTTGAAGAAAAGGAATAGAAGTTTTGGAAATTGAAGCATGGTTTTTAATAGAAATAATTGCGAAAAAAGACACATAAGCTTAATAAGGTTTGCCCTAGTTAAAAAATATATTGATAATTTTGTTTTTACATATTTCAAACCTCGCTGCAAATATTGAGTGGAAAAGATATGCTAAAGCAAACATCACAATACATGTCCACTCTATCTACTTCCATCTACTATATTGTTTCTCTTCTTCATTTTCTTTTTTTCTCCTTTTTCTTCTTACTCATCTTTGTTCTCTTATTCTTTTTCAATCAATCTTCTATTTTCTTTTCTTTTCGTTTCCTCGTTTTCTTCTACTTTCTTCTACTTTCTTCTTCCTTATTCCTTCGTTTTTATTTTTATTTTTCCTTCTTTTTCGACCTTTCTACTTCTTCTCCCTTCTTCTTTCTTCTTTATTTTTTCTTCTTGCTTCTTCTTTTTCTTTCTACTTTCTATTTCTTCGTAAGAATAAGTAGAAAGAAGAAGAAGAATAAGTAGAAAGAAGAAGAAGTATAAGTAGAAAGAAGAGGAGAGGAAGAATAAGTAGACAGACGAAGAAGAAGTATAAGTAGAAAGAAGAAGAAGTATAAGTAGAAAGAAGAGGAGAGGAAGAATAAGTAGACAGACAGAAGAAGAAGTATAAGTAGAAAGAAGAAGAATAAGTAGATAGAAGAAGAAGTATAAGTAGAAAGAAGAGGAGAGGAAGAATAAGTAGACAGACGAAGAAGAAGTATAAGTAGAAAGAAGAAGAAGTATAAGTAGAAAGAAGAGGAGAGGAAGAATAAGTAGACAGACGAAGAAGAAGTATAAGTAGAAAGAAGAAGAAGAAAGAAGAGAAGACAGAAGAAGAAGTATAAGTAGAAAGAAGAAGAATAAGTAGATAGAAGAAGAAGTAAATAAGTAGAAAGAAGAGAAGAAGAAGAATAAGTAGACAGAAGAAGAAGTATAAGTAGAAGGAAGAAGAATAAGTAGAAAGAAGAAGAAGAATAAGTAGAAAGAAGAGAAGAAGAAGTAGACAGAAGAAGAAGTATAAGAAGAATAAGTAGACAGAAGAAGTAGAATAAGTAGAAAGAAGAAGAAGTATAAGTAGAAAGAAGAGAAGAAGAAGAAGAATAAGTAGAAAGAAGAGAAGAAAGGAGAAAGAAGAGAAGAGGGAAGAATAAGTAGATAGAAGAAGAAGGATAAGTAGAAAGAAGAAGAATAAGTAGACAGAAGAAGAAGAATAAGTAGAAAGAAGAAGAAGTATAAGTACAAAGAAGAAGAATAAGTAGACAGAAGAGAAGAGGAAGAATAAGTAGAAAGAAGAAGAAGTATAAGTAGAAGGAAGAAGAATAAGTAGAAAGAAGAAGAAGTATAAGTAGAAAGAAGAGAAGAAGAAGTAGACAGAAGAAGAAGTATAAGAAGAATAAGTAGACAGAAGAAGTAGAATAAGTAGAAAGAAGAAGAAGTATAAAGAAGAGAAGAAGAAGAAGAAGTAGAAAAGAAGAAGAAGTAGACAGAAGAAGAAGTATAAGTAGAAGGAAGAAGAATAAGTAGAAAGAAGAAGAAGTATAAGTAGAAAGAAGAAGAATAAGTAGAAAGAAGAAGAAGTATAAGTAGAAAGAAGAGAAGAAGAAGTAGACAGAAGAAGAAGTATAAGAACAATAAGTAGACAGAAGAAGTAGAATAAGTAGAAAGAAGAAGAAGTATAAGTAGAAAGAAGAGAAGAAGAAGAAGAATAAGTAGAAAGAAGAGAAGAGGGAAGAATAAGTAGATAGAAGAAGAAGGATAAGTAGAAAGAAGAAGAATAAGTAGACAGAAGAAGAAGAATAAGTAGAAAGAAGAAGAAGTATAAGTAGAAAGAAGAAGAATAAGTAGACAGAAGAGAAGAGGAAGAATAAGTAGACAGAAGAAGAAGTATAAGTAGAAGGAAGAAGAATAAGTAGACAGAAGAAGAAGTATAAGTAGAAAGAAGAGAAGAAGAAGTAGACAGAAGAAGTAGAATAAGTAGAAAGAAGAAGAAGTATAAGTAGAAAGAAGAGAAGAAGAAGAATAAGTAGAAAGAAGAGAAGAGGGAAGAATAAGTAGATAGAAGAAGAAGGATAAGTAGAAAGAAGAAGAATAAGTAGACAGAAGAAGAAGAATAAGTAGAAAGAAGAAGAAGTATAAGTAGAAAGAAGAAGAATAAGTAGACAGAAGAGAAGAGGAAGAATAAGTAGACAGAAGAAGAAGTATAAGTAGAAGGAAGAAGAATAAGTAGACAGAAGAGAAGAGGAAGAATAAGTAGACAGAAGAAGAAGTATAAGTAGAAGGAAGAAGAATAAGTAGACAGAAGAAGAAGAATAAGTAGAAAGAAGAAGAAGTATAAGTAGAAAGAAGAAGAAGAATAAGTAGACAGAAGAGAAGAGGAAGAATAAGTAGACAGAAGAAGAAGTATAAGTAGAAGGAAGAAGAATAAGTAGACAGAAGAAGAAGAATAAGTAGAAAGAAGAAGAAGTAGAAGTAGAAAAGAAGAAGAAGTAGACAGAAGAAGAAGTATAAGTAGAAGGAAGAAGAATAAGTAGAAAGAAGAAGAAGAAAAAGTAGATAGAAAAAGAAGGATAAGTAGAAAGAAGAAGAAGTATATAAGTAGAAAGAAGAAGAAGAATAAGTAGAAAGAAGAAAAAGAATAAGTAAAAAGAAGAGAAGAGGAAGAATAAGTAGACAGAAGAAGAAGAAAAAGTAGATAGAAGAAGAAGGATAAGTAGAAAGAAGAAGAAGTATAAGTAGAAAGAAGAAGAAGAATAAGTAGAAAGAAGAAAAAGAATAAGTAGAAAGAAGAGAAGAGGAAGAATAAGTAGACAGAAGAAGAAGTATAAGTAGAAGGAAGAAGAAAAAGTAGATAGAAGAAGAAGGATAAGTAGAAAGAAGAAGAAGTATAAGTAGAAAGAAGAAGAAGAATAAGTAGAAAGAAGAAAAAGAATAAGTAAAAAGAAGAGAAGAGGAAGAATAAGTAGACAGAAGAAGAAGAAAAAGTAGATAGAAGAAGAAGGATAAGTAGAAAGAAGAAGAAGTATAAGTAGAAAGAAGAAGAAGAATAAGTAGAAAGAAGAAAAAGAATAAGTAGAAAGAAGAGAAGAGGAAGAATAAGTAGACAGAAGAAGAAGTATAAGTAGAAAGAAGAAGAATAAGTAGATAGAAGAATAAGTAGACAGAAGAAGAATAAGTAGAAAGAAGAGAAGAGGAAGAATAAGTAGACAGAAGAAGAAGTATAAGTAGAAAGAAGAAGAATAAGTAGACAGAAGAAGAAGTATAGGTAGAAAGAAGAGAAGTATAAGTAGAAGAGAAGAGGAAGAATAAGTAGACAGAAGAAGAAGTATAAGTAGAAGGAAGAAGAAAAAGAAGTATAAGTAGATAGAAGAAGAAGAAGGGACGAAGGAATAAAGGAAAGGGGGTGAGGGGAAAATGAAGAAGGAGGAAAGGTAGAAAGTAGAATAAGTAGGAAGAAGAAGAAGTATAAGTAGAAAGAAGAGAATAATAAGTAGAAAGAAGAGAAGAAAGTAGAAAGAAGAAGAAAATAAGTAGAAAGAAGAGAAGAGGAAGAAGAAGTATAAAGAAGAAGAATAAGTAGAAAGAAGAAGAAGTATAAGTAGAAAGAAGTAGAAGAAGGGACGAAGGAATAAAGTAGAAGAATGAGGAAAGGGGGTGAGGGGAATATGAAGGTAGAAGAAAGAAAGAAGGATGGGCAAAGAAGGAAAGAAGAAGAAGGAGAATAGAAATGTGAAGATGGAAAATTAGAACAATGAGGAAGTGTATTTAATACAAGAAGTAGGAAGCAGAAGGGGAAATATGAGAAGGGAGAAGAAGGAAGAAGAGGAAGAAGAAGGAGGGGGAAGAAAGAAGAAGAAGAAGGAGTGAAAAGGTGGAAAAGGGAGAAGAAATAAGGAGGAAAAAGAAAAAGAAGAAGGAAGAGGAAGAAAAAGACGAAGAAAAGGAAGGGGAAGAAGGAGAACGAAGAAGAAGATGGAAGGGGAAGAAGAAGGAGAAATAGGAATAAGAAGGAAGGAGAAGGAGGAAGAAAAAGAAGGAAACAGAAGCTAGAAGAAGAAGAAAAAGAAAGAAGAAAGGTGAAAGAAGGAAGATAAAAGAAGAAGGAAAGAGGTAGAAAAAGAAGGGGAAGAAGGAGAAAGAAGAAATAAAAATAAGAAGAAGAAGAAGGAGGTGGAAGAAGGAAGAAGAAAAAAAGATGACGAAGATGATGGAAGAGGAAGAAGAATGAAGAAAAAGCAAGAAGGAAGAAGGACTATGAAAAAGAAGAAAAAGACAGAAAAGAAAGATGAAAGAAGGAAGATTAAAGAAGAAGGAAAAAAAATAAGAAGGAAAGAGGAAGAAAAAGAAGGGGGAAGAAGGAATAAGAAAGGAAAAGTAAGAAAGAAAAATAAGAAGAAGAAGTAAGGAAGAAGAAGAAGGAAAAGGAAGAAAGAAAATAAGAAGAAGTAAGGAAGATGAAGAAGGAGGAAGAAGAAAGATGAAGGAAGAAGGAAAGAAGAAGGAGGAAGAATAAAGAAGAATAAAGAAGAAGAATATGGCAGATGAAATAGAAGATGAAAGAAGGAAGATGAAAGAAGAAGGTAGAAGAGGAAAAAGAAGATGAAGAAGGAAGAAAAAGTAATAGAACGAGGAAGAAGACAAAGGAAGAATAAAGAAGAAGAAGACAGATGAAATAGAAGATGAAAGAAGGAAGATGAAAGAAGAAGGTAGAAGAGGAAAAAGAAGATGAAGAAGGAAGAAGAAGTAGAAGAACGAGGAAGAAGACAAAGGAAGAAAGAAGAAGAATAAGTCAGAAGAAATAAAAGAAGAAAGATGAAAGAAGGAAGATGAAAGAAGAAAGAAAAAATAAGAAGGAAGACGAAGAAAAAGAAGAAGAAGAAAACAAAAAGGGGAAGAGGAAGAAGAAAGAAGGAAGATGGAGAAGGAAGATGAAGGAAGAAGAAGAAGAAAGAAGAAGGAGGAAGAAGGACGGCGGAAAAGGAAGATGAAGAAAAAGAAGGAGGAAAAGGGAAGAAGAAAGAAGAATAAAGAAGGAGGAAGAAGAAAGAAGGAAGAAGTAGGAAGAAAAGGGAGAATGAAGAAGAAGGAGGAAGAAGAAGGAAAAAGAAGAAGAAAGAAGAATGAAGTAAGAAAATGGAGAAAGAAGACGAAGGAAGAAGAAAGAATAATAATAAGACGTGGAGGAAGGAGATACAGTGAACTAGTGGAGGAATAAAAGGAGAAGGAAGAAGAAAAATATGAGTAAGAAGTAGAAGAAAAAGAAGATGAGGAAGAAAAAGAAGAAGATGTGAGAGAAGAAGAAGAAAACTAGTATGAAGAAGAACACATTAAGAAGAGGAGAAAGAAGAATGAGGAGGAAAAAGCAAAAGAAAAAGGGTCACAAAAGGATCAAAGTCGAGGAATACAAAGACAAACTGGCGAGGGAGTAAGACAGACTGATGGCGAACATGATAGTGTGTACAGTAGATTGACAAAGTAGATGGAAGGAGGACATATATTGTGATGTTTGCTTTAGCATATCATTTCCCCTTAGTGTTTTCAGCGAGGTATCGTTTGTGAGGGTTCTCATTTGAAATAAGTTAAACAAATATATCGATATATTTTTAACTAGGGCATTTTGTCAAATGTCTCCCTTTTTTTTCGCAAAGTTTTCTAGTAAAAACCATTCTTCAGTTTCCAAAACTTCTATTCGTTTTCTTCAGATGTTTATAATGTCGGTTAAAGTCTTAATCATTATTGTGGAGTTAGAATACAGATATATAACTGAAGTATTGTTGAAAATGTGTAAAAAATACCAAGCACTGAGAGTGCCAATTTTACAACATGTCAGATAGTGGTATGATTAAACATTCATGTGATTAGTTTCACAACACTTTCAACAGCATTAGTGTTATATCACCGTATATCCTAGTTAAACTAATATTATACACGTAAGCTGATATTTACTCTCTTTAAAGCATGTCTTCGCGCTTTCCAACATACTATCAAAGTTGCTAAACCAAAACATTGTGGAAATGAGAAATTGCTCAAAACATCTGATTCAAATGTAATTTCTCAAATTTTCAAAGCAGACTGCTCGATAAATATTACCAAGGTATGAAGCCACTACTACCAGCTTAAACCCTATGAAACAAATCTTTAGCAGACTAATTCAAGATGATCTAGGCCAAACTATGGAAAATCTCTGGAAATGAAAGTAAAAGATTTGAATAAAGCTGAACACATTATGACCAAAAAGATAATTTGCCGATTATGAGCAGAATTTCTCTTTTTCACTATGTTTTAAAACCTCGTCTGTTGCAGATGCGTCAAATGCATGTGGGAAAAGGTTGAAATGTGGTATAACCCATGTGTAGCTCAAACATGTGACCCGTTCTCAAGATGGATGCTTTAAACACTACACAAACAAAGACGATCTTAATTATTTAACTCGTTCCAACTTACACATCTGCAGCAGAAGTCTTCTGTAGACAGTGTGCCAAAAGGAGAAATCGCTCGTGATGAGCATTGTTTTTTCTTTTGCCGCAGTGTTATCAACTGTATTCAATTGTTGTACTTTTCGATTATAGGTGTTCGAGGCCGCTTCGGCTTCGAAACCACCTATAATCGAAATGTGGAAATAGGAGCATTGTAGGTTTTATTTTTCAATATGTGAGCCGTTCCACGAGAAAACCAACATTATAGCAGTTCGCGCAGGCTAATCCGGGCCGACATATTCCGTCTCGGGGGAATAAATGTATAGAGTAATGACTCCTGAAACAAAAATCCACAGGAGTCGAAAGGTGTCTGTCCGGATTAGCCTGCGTGGAATGCTTAGACTGATCCGGGTCGATACTTTACGCAGAGTCCACAATCTTTGTTTTCTAGTGGGACGACTCATGTACTACTCCAACATATAAACACATTGAATGTAAAGTATAGACTATTCTGTTTGAGACACCAACAGAGTGTTCTATAGGGCAACGGATTAGTTAAGATCGGACTAATTCGGTGCAAGTGCAAGGTGCAAGTTTGTCCAATTTTATTTTAACCATTTCCCAATTGTAGACGTATTTTGACATAATAGTAACACGTGTTATTTAAAAATAATGGTGAAAAAGGAGAAAATGCTAGTTATGGGCACCTTCTCTTTTAGCAACAATATATTCAACCCTATTCAATAATTAGAGTTGAATAAAAGATATTTACCACATTTTTATCTAACTGTTTTCAACGTCGTCTGTTGCGGATTTGTTGTTTTAACAAGAGCTGTCGGAGGACAGCGTGCTCGACTATTCCACCGCTTATTTAAGTTACTGAGATAATGGACTCTAATGTAGTTGCATGCAAAACATTAACCACAATATCTTAAAGGGTGATAATTTGCATTATATGCAGGATAGAGTTATTTAACTTGATTATTTTAATAGGTGTGATGGTTAGGAAGGCAATGGAATGCATCAAGTAGTTAATAAGATATGGACTCTTAATGTAGTTGCACGCAAACCTTTAACCATAATTTCTAAGTAAAAAAAAAGGCAACAATTTGCACCATATGCAGGATAGAGTTATCTTAATTGGTTGTGTTTATAGTTGTGAAATTGGGAAAGGTTGTATAAAGTTTCAATACAATGCTTCAAGTTGTTAATGAGATTACACTCTAAATGCAAAACTTAATCCAGAATTTCTAAGTCCAAAAAGGGCCATAACTTGCATAAAATGCTGGATAGTTATTGTACTTGATTGTTTACATAGGTGTGATGATTGGGAAGGGCTGTATAAAGTTCAATGCAATGCATGAAGTAGTTACTAAGATATGGTCTCTTAATGTAGTTGCATGCAAAACTTTAACCAGAATTTATAAGTCCAAAAAGGGCCATAACTTGAATAAAATGCAGGATAGAGTTATTTAACTTGAAAATCAACATAGGTGTGATAGTTGGATAGGGTTGAATAAAGTTTCAAAGCAATGCATGAAGTAAATACTAGGCAATGGAATGCATCAGGTAAATATAGAGATATGGACTCTTAATGTAGTTGCATGCAAAGCTTTAACCAAATTTCTAGTTAAAAAAATGGTCATTAATTGCAAAATATACTGGATAGAGAGATATACTTGATTGTTTACATAGGTGTGATGGTTGGGAAGGGTTGTATAAATTTTCAATGCAATGCATCAAGTAGTTACTAAGAGATGGTCTCTTAATGTAGTTGTATGCAACACTTTAACCAGAATTTCTAAGTAAAAAAAGGGCCATAACTTGCATAAAATGCAGGATAGAGTTATCATACTTGATAATCTACATAAGTGTGATAATTGGGTAGCGTTGTATAAAGTTTCAACGCAATTTATCTAGTAAATAATGAGATATGGACTCTTAATTTAGTTGCATGCAATACTTTAACCAGAATTTCTAAGTAAAAAAAGGGCCATAACTTGCATAAAATGCAGGATAGAGTTATCTAACTTGATAATCTACACAGGTGTGATAGTTGGGTCTAAGGGTTGTAGAAAGTTTTCAATGCAATGCATCAGGTAAATACAGAGATATGGACTCTTAATTTAGTTGCATGCAATACTTTAACCAGAATTTCTAAGTAAAAAAATGGCCATAACTTGCATAAAATGCAGGATAGACTTATCTAACTTGATAATCTACACAGGTGTGATAGTTTGGTCTAAGGGTTGTAGAAAGTTTTCAATGCAATGCATCAGGTAAATACAGAGATATGGACTCTTAATTTAGTTGCACACAAAACTTTAACCAGAATTTCTAAGTAAAAAAAGAGCCATAACTTGCATAAAATGCAGGATAGTTATCTAACTTGATAATCTACACAGGTGTGATGCTTGGGTAGGGTTGTATAAAGTTGCAATGCAATGCATCAAGTAAATACTGAGATATGGACTCTTAATTGAGTTGCACGCAAAACTTTAACCAGAATTTCTAAGTAAAAAAAGGGCCATAACTTGCATAAAATGCAGGATAGAGTTATCTGACTTAATAATCTACACAGGTGTGATAGTTGGGTAGGGTTATAGAAAGTTTCAATGGAATGCATCAGGTAAATACAGAGATATGGACTCTTAATTTAGTTGCACGCAAAACTTTAACCAGAATTTCTAAGTAAAAAAAGGGCCATAATTTGCATAAAATGCAGGATAGAGTTATCTAACTTAATAATCTACACAGGTGTGATAGTTGGGTAGGGTTATAGAAAGTTTCAATGGAATGCATCAGGTAAATACAGAGATATGACTCTTAATTTAGTTGCACGCAAAACTTTAACCAGAATTTCTAAGTAAAAAAAGGGCCATAATTTGCATAAAATGCAGGATAGAGTTATCTAACTTAATAATCTACGTAGGTGTGATGCTTAGGTATGGTTGTATAAAGTTTCGATGCAATGCATCAAGTAAATACTGAGATATGGACTCTTAATTTAGTTGCACGCAAAACTTTAACCAGAATTTCTAAGTCCAAAAAGGGCCATAACTTGCATAAAATGCTGGATAGTTATTGTACTTGATTGTTTACATAGGTGTGATGATTGGGAAGGGCTGTATAAAGTTCAATGCAATGCATCAAGTAAATACTGAGATATGGACTCTTAATTTAGTTGCACGCAAAACTTTAACCAGAATTTCTAAGTAAAAAAGTGCCATAAAATGCAGGATAGAGTTATCTAACTTGATAATCTACATAGGTGTGATGCTTGGGTAGGGTTGTATTAAGTTTCAATGCAATGCATCAAGCAAATACTGAGATATGGACTCTTAATTTAGTTGCACGCAAAACTTTAACCAGAATTTCTAAGTAAAAAAGGGCCATAACTTGCATAAAATGCAATATAGAGTTATCTAACTTGATAATCTACATAGGTGTGATAGTTTAGTAGGGTTATAGAAAGTTTCAATGCAATACATGAAGTATTTAAGTACTTGCATGCAAAACCTTAACCAAAGTGTGACGTGGACGCCGACGCCGACAGCGACGCCGACGCCGACGCCAGGGTGAGTAGTATAGCTCTCATATTCTTCGAATAGTCGAGCTAAAAAGGGTTAAAACAAAACAAGACATGTATACATTAACTAACAAATTCTAGTTTGTTTGCATTCTATGAGCCTTCCGTGAAAAAGGTTACCAATTGGAATTTTAGAATAGTATAGGTTCCTGTACATATATTCAGTTCATCAAAATCTTCTCAACTCACCAGAAGCTCTAAAAAAGCATTTGCATGGACAGCCTTAAGACAATAACGAATCTGGTAAGACTACATCTGGATATTTGCTGTTCATTAATGTCCAAATGCCGACTTTCCTTTATCGTTGCCGATATTTATATTAGCTAATTGAAGGAATTTAATTTGTCCTATTGAATTGTTTTACCAACAACGGACGATACGAGCCTTTATCAAAACGTCTGACTTGCTGGTGTCAGAATACATGAAACCATAAGTACTGGTAACTTATCACGGAATAGCCTTGATATATCTTAAGTTGTTGAGAGGGGTGTAAAACATATTCAACCAGTTTTTGAAACAGATTTTGTGAACAATGAAAATTCAGCCTGTGCATCAATATAATCTGATCAAGATCTGCAGAGATCACATATTACTATAATATGGTAGTTAAAGGGTTGTGTCAATTTGTGTAGATTATGATAAGACGGAGCAGATGTACAGGTTGATCTAAACATACAGTAGTCAGAGACTTGTACCTTTTATGCATGGACGGGAGCTCCTGAAAGTTGTTTGGAAATGCTGATTTGAAGTGACAAAGTTTCATCTGAGAAAAGTTAGTCACAGAACAATTTTTCATTACAAAAATGAGAATAGAACGTTTGGTAAATAATAACCAACATAATACATAAAATCATACATTGCAAACGTATGTAAAATGAACTAAGAATATGTTTCATAACCTGGGTGTGCATTCACTAACCATGCTTAACGTATTCTAATTCTAAATTAGTTTGAAACATATTCTAAAATAACAATGAATCAACACTCCTGGTCGACTCACTCATCACGAATTAGCTAGTCAGAAATTGTGAATAAATAATAAGAATTAGAATTATTGGTGAAGATGAGCATTGATTAAGAATTACTGGTCAATCTTTTATTTGAGTCGCATCAGGTTTCCACCATACAGGAAATATTATACTGGAGACTTTGAAAGCATCTAGTAACCTCTATAAATGAAAGTATAATTGTTGAATACAGATCAAATATTGTGAAAAAAGGGGTAATTTTTGCCACAATTTTTGCAAGGGCTGTTCAAGATGAATCGAAATGCGTCTGCAATGCGAGAATTCTTGTAAATTTGTTTCCACATGTGTAAGTCATGTTTTTTTGTTTTCTTTGATGTTTTTATTTGTAACGTGAATGCGTCCAGTGGGTAGGTAGTCTTGTGAGTTTGTGAATAAGCACAACCTTTTAAGACTGTCCACTGTCCGCTTCGCTTAAGTATTATCATAGTTAAATGCATAGTTTGTCAAATAAAACTAGAGTTGTAATCCTCTATCACGGCTCATTTCGATGTACTTGTATATATGTATTTTTGTCATAAGTTATTTTCTTTCCTTCTTAAAGGAGAATTGCAACCTTTTTTAACAATTTTGAAATAGTCTAAGTTTATGTATGGAAGTCTGCGAAAACCAACCTCGAGGCATTTGGGACCAGTGTAGATCGAGATCAGCCATCACATCAGAACATTCTGATTGAGATCTGCACTGTTCGCCCATTCGTTCATAGAACGTTTCAAGAGACTTCTGTACAGCAGTATCTTTTTCCCACAACTGCAATAATTAGGTTAGGGTTGGTTTTCACAGAGTAACATTTAATAACAGAAAGGAGTCTACCATTTTCTTAATATTCTATTTCTTGAGTTGTCTGCATTGAAAGAAATCTTCATCCGTTAACCGTTTCCCAACATATAGACGCTTTCTAACGTCTATGCAGCAAACGACTTTGAAAATATGGTGTCAGAAGTAAACATTGCTTTCTCACAATGAGCAAAGTCTACATTTATTGTATGTGGGGAAGGGTTAAAAATTAAAGTCTGTTTTCGAGATTGATTTCAAGATAATAATATATAGAAAAGTACAAATTCCAGCAAATGTCTTTTTCAAAGCATCATATGAAATTATACAAAGGAGTTCAATATTTTCCCTTTTATTCTATTTCTAGAGTTGTCTGCATTGTTAATGTCTGAATAAAAAAAACTACATAAGTTAACCGTTTCGCACATGTAGACGCTTTTTGACGTCTCTGCAGCAAAATATTGTGTCAAAAGTAGACATTGCTTATTGATAATGCGCAATTTCTACTTTTGCCACATTGTTTTCAACAGTTTTCACTAAGTATATACGCATCTTTTTTAGAGACTCATCGTGTTTAATGGAATATGGTTATGAAACCGTTTGCTGCATATTTGTTGTATAAGGGGAAGGGTTAAAATGGAAACGTCATTTAGCGACAATATTGTATGGGGAAAAAAAACATAAATTACAAATTCTCTGTGGTACGTAGTAAAGCAGAGAATGCTTGTCTTAACACGGTAAACACACAAAGGGTTATTGTGTATTGTAGTTGCACGGGATGTGCTGCACGGGATGTGCGCTCGGGTATGAGTATATATAAGGTAGTTATAGGGCGTGTTTGTCAGTTCCACGCTAGACTTCGCTCGTTAGACTGCTTACACAGAGACAACATGGATGAAGAAGATATCAACGCCTTGGTGAACAACCGAGTAAAAGACGTTATTCAGGAGTCACATGGCAACTTGTTGCGGGAAATAGGTGGACTTCTAGACAAGATAAGTTATCCAAGCTCTTCTGCCTCTTCTAGTAGTATTTCTTCTCTAGACGCTCCGAAATTCAAGCGTAAAAGTAACGAGGAGCAATTTAAACAGAATTCCAAGGTTATTGCCAGGTTGGAACATGCCGAGTTAAATATGGATTCCCAGAGGATTACGGAGGCTAAAAATGATATTATTGAAGGTAAACAAATGATAGCAAGTTTTAAATGTAAAGGTTTTCGAGTTTAATGGTATTCTTAAATTCTTGTTTATTAAAGTAGCAAAGGAAGCACGGGCTATTCTCGTTGCATTTTTCTTTTTCATTGCAGCAAAAGATATACTAAAGCGGCGTCAGAAATTAATTCAGCTTGCTGATACCTCCGAATTGGGATGGCGAATGGTTGCAGAATATGAGAGCAACCCTATAGCAAGTGACAGCGAGGATGAGAAGCGTATTCATAAGGCAGAATATCGGGCTTCGAGAAAGGCTAAAGGGGAAAAGACAAAGAGAGGCAGGTCAAGGTCAACTCCTTACGGACGGGGACAGCCTAGGGGGGACTCATTACCCTCTCAAGGAACGGGACAGACGTATTCTCATGGGGGTTCGGTGAAGAAACCAGGTTTATGTTTTATCTGCGGAAAGGCGGGGCACTGGAAGAATGAATGCTCACTCCAGAATTACAATAACAAGATAAGTTGTTTTATTGTTGGCCGCCTTTCGAAGGCTTTAGGTAAAACGAATACCAATAGAAAGCAATTATGTTTTGCGGAAAAGGGTATAACAAAAATTGTTAACATTAATTGCATAGAAATGGGGCATGGAGCCGGTTCGAATATCAAGTTTAAATCAGGTGGCCAAAATCCGGGAAAATACAATGAGGAAAAGGAAACAATTGAATATTCGAGCATAAGTGAAAATGAGACTATAGAGAGTCCGATTTTAAACATTGTTAAAAAGGGGGCAAGTGTTGACTTAATAAATCAGTCTTTCAACATTGAGGACAAAGGATCATGTACTGGTTTAGATGATAATGCTAGTTCAAATTATAATGGTTTGAAAAAGGGAGGTACTATCGACTCGGGTAAACATTTAGAGCTAACCGGATTAAGCGTTTTGTCACCTGTTGGTAAACTGAAACAGAGCTATAGCAAATGGGAAGCTTATACCAATAATGCTTACATTTTGGATGTCATTTATAACGGTTATAAGTTACCGTTGGCCGAGACTCCGGTGACAGTTCAGTTAAATAATAATAGATCCGCCAGGGATAATCCGATTTATGTAAAGTCCGAAATTGGCCGTTTAGTAGAAAAGGGTATTATTTCAGTTGTTCAAGAACAACCATTGATAGTCAACCCATTAACGGTTGCATACGGTAGGTCTGGCAAGCCTAGATTAGTTCTTGACTGTAGACATATTAATCCATGCTTACACTTGTTTAAGGTCAAATTTGAGGACGTTAAAGTTGCAAAATCGATTTTTCAGCCTTTCAGTTATGTATTTACATTCGATTTGAAAAGCGCTTATCATCACATTGATATTTGTTCATGCCACAGAACGTATTTGGGGTTTTCATGGTCCGACGAAGGAATTGACCGTTATTATGTTTTTAATTGCCTTCCTTTCGGTTTGTCTACAGCCGGACACATATTCACCAAAGTACTCAGACAGCTACTGAAATATTGGAGATCGTTGTGCATTGATATTGTTATGTTTCTCGATGACGGTATAGGTGGTCACACGGATTTCGATCTTGCTTTAAGACATAGCAAGTTGGTCAGGAGTTCATTAGTTGAATTCGGTTTTCTTTTGGCAGAAGATAAATGCGATTGGTTGCCGAGAAGGATAGCTATTTGGTTGGGTCATGTTTTTAATTTTGAAGACAATATTTTGAGGTTAACGGAATAAAGAATTAAGCGGTTGGAGACTCAAATTGACTCCGTTTTGTATGATGTGAGGAATGATAAATTCAAAACCGTGCATGTAAAGGCACTAGCTTCGGTTATCGGTCAAATTATATCACTGCAGAGTGTACTTGGTAAACGCGTTAGTTTGCATACTAGAAACTTGTATATTTGTATTATGTATCGCTGTAGTTGGAAGTCACCTGTTCAGGTGAATAAGGAGGCTATAGGAGAATTGAATTATTGGCGTATAAACGCCAGACGTCTCAATGATTTGGGATGTTTGTATTGGCAACATCCGGTCGTAAAAGCAAACGTTTTTGCTGACGCAAGTTCCCATGGTTATGGTGGATTTGTTGAAATGTGTAACGCATGTTTGTCAGGAGACGGATCGGAATCCGCACCGGTAGAAAATACCGTTGTTAAGGAGCAAGGGAGCCGCGCGTCTCAAATTCCCGGTAATTGCGAGTTAGTGGTGGACAGAGGTAATTCCTTTGATCGTTATATATTTAATGATGGGCGACTCCCGGAAGCGAGTGCGCAAGTCGGTTTTGATAGATCGATAGATACTAGTATTTCGCGTGTTGGCGGATTCGTAAAACTCCCGGAAGAGAGTTGTTATTGTTTATCGGAAAATGTGATCAATATTGATGGTCGATTCATTGGGGGATCAAAACTCCGGGGAGAGAGTTGTCTTGTAGATCCGGGATGTGAAAATTATCTCCCGGAAGAGAGATATCTTAATTACTGTGGTTGGCATGAGATATGTAAAATTCATCCCATGCATGATAGAAATGGTTTGTTAATTAAGGATAGGGATGTTTGTTCGGTAAGCGATCTAAATATTGGAAGCCATCTTTCCAATTCCGAAATATTCGGATCATGGACGAGTGATGAGTCGCTCAAAAGTTCCACATGGAGGGAGCTAGAAGCTGTACATCGGGTTGTTATGAGTAATTTGAAGATATTGAAAAATCGTCATATTAAGATATTTTCAGATAATCAAAATGTTGAGCGTATTTTACACGCTGGTAGCAGAGTTAATGAGCTCCATAACTTATCATTAGCGATAAATTCAGTTTGTGAGCAGAACAGGATCACATTTAACTCTGTCTGGATCCCAAGGGGTGATAACCTTCTTGCAGATCATTTGAGTAGGTGTCAGGATAGTGATGATTGGTCCATTTCTGAAGATATTTATAGAAAATTGGATAAAATGTGGGGTCCTCATGATGTAGATAGGTTTTCAACACATTATAATAATAAATGTAGGAGGTTTAACTCTAGGTGGTGGGTACCTGGCACGGAAGCTATAGACGCATTTGATCAGACTTGGCGCGGTGAACTTAATTGGTTAGTTCCGCCTCCAAAGCATATAATGAGCTGTCTGAGGAAATTAGCATCGGAAAATGCTCGAGGTACTTTGATAATTCCAAAATGGCAGTCTGCACCATTTTGGCCGTTTATTACTGATTTGCAAAACGAATATAAATATTTTGTAAAAGGTGCACTTGAATTGCCAAAATCAGGCGCTGTGTGCAAAGGCAAAGGAAACAATGGAATGTTCGGTGAGAATGTTTTATCATTCAGCATGGTTGCATTACATTGCGTTTTTGAAGAAAACCAATAAGGGAAAAGATGTTATTTACGTTTCCTGGTGTTTGATAAATAATTCTTTTTCACAGGTATTGGCATAAGAGCGTCTTTGAAACGTAAATTTGATGAGGCTGATGTACATATTGTCGATCAAGATCGGATTATAGACACAATGGCTATACAAATGGTGTCGGCAAGGGCTGATACTACTGTGACCAAATACTGCTATCAAATCAGAGCGTTTGACGATTTCTGTGAGAAAAAAGGTATTTCTTCGAGGCCAGCGTGCTCCATTCACGTCGCAATGTATTTATCACAAATGATCGATGCAGGAAAATCGGATAAAGTGATTTCATCATCTCTTTACGCTATCAAGTGGCTTCATCGAATGAACGATTACCCCGATCCAACGATAAACTCAACTGTGTTAATGTTAGTTGAAAGTGCCAAACGTTTGAATTCCAAACCCATAGTAAAGAAGGACGTTATAAGCACACAGAACTTGATTGAACTTTGCAGTATGTATTTAGAGTCACGAGACATCATCGTTTTGCGGGACTTATCTATGATTGTATTAGGATTTGCTGGGTTTTTACGGTTTAACGAAATCGTAGATTTAAGATGTTGCGATCTACGATTTAGTACGGATCATTTGGTTTTGTATGTTAAGAAAAGTAAAACGGATGTATATAGGTCTGGTAGAGAAGTATTTATCGCAAAAGGTGAAACTAGCGCTTGTCCGATTGCAATGTTGAAAAGGTATTTACAGTGCTCAGGAATGCCTGTTGATTCCGAATTATATCTTTTTCGGGCGGCTTGTAGATCCGGGTCAAAGTGCTTTCTTTTAAAACGGAACAAAAAGCTGAGTTATTCTCGTTCTAGAGTATGTATTGTCTCTCGGTTGAAATTAGTTGCTCCAGATTTGCATCTAGGAACTCATTCCCTGAGAGCCAGTGGCGCTACTGCTGCAGCTAACGCCAGTGGCGTTTCTGATCGTTGTTTAAAGCGTCACGGGCGTTGGAAAACGGACATAGCGAAGGATGGGTATATTGAAGATTCTGTAGAAAAGAAATTATTTGTCACAAAACAGTTAAAATTGTAATATTGTTCTTTGATTTTAGAATTCGAATAGCATTCAGTGCACTATAATTTGTAGCGTTCAAGCGCTCGTCTGGGCCGTTGCAAAGAAGGTGTTGTTTTGTATTTGAGAAGGTGTTCAGACTTACAAATTCTCTGTGGTACGTAGTAAAGCAGAGAATGCTTGTCTTAACACGGTAAACACACAAAGGGTTATTGTGTATTGTAGTTGCACGGGATGTGCTGCACGGGATGTGCGCTCGGGTATGAGTATATATAAGGTAGTTATAGGGCGTGTTTGTCAGTTCCACGCTAGACTTCGCTCGTTAGACTGCTTACACAGAATGCTATTCGATTATTTGAAAGTTATATTGCTTCACACATTAAACTAGGTTGAGTTCCGACAGCCATATTTCCCTAGGGGTATTCTGAGAAACACTGGTTGTTTCGCGCATGCCACGGATGCACGGTTCCTCTTTAAAAAAAGGGGTTTTACGTGGGCGGCCAGGACCCTTCTGATGGGAGATACATGTATGTGAAGCTTGCTAAATGAAAATTACTTAAGTACAAGATATAATGTCATAACCTAAGTTGGTGGATTGGGTTAACCGTAATACATGTAAATTTATGTATATATGCACGCGCTGTTTGCGCATATTGGTCGCTCTGTCTAACAATAAAGCGCTCGTCTGGGCCGTTGCAAAGAAGGTGTTGTTTTGTATTTGAGAAGGTGTTCAGACCATCTACAACATTCCTTTTCTTATAGGCGTATGCTATCCAAGGCACACATATAGGCATTTTGGTCGAAAATCTAAAACACAAACAAAAATTAAAATTGTAAACTACAAATCATATTAAAGTTCATATATAACTTTATATATAGAATGTTAATCAATATGAAAAAGGAATTTGTGAGAAAAATAGGAAAAAAATATTTTAAGCTGATTTTCAAGGTAGAAAATTTTAATGGTGTCACATTTTACCCCCGAAAAAGTTAAAATCAAAGAAAATTTCCATTCTACATAATAGAATTTTCTGTAATTATCCATTAGCACTAAACAGCGTTCACTTTAATACAAAATGCAAAAACAAAGATAGGTCACCGTACTCCTTTGCGTTTTCTTGCATTTTCTTAGAAATACAGCAGTTTTGCTTAAAAAACAGGCCTTGCTTCAAGGAAAAAGTCGATTTACCAGAAAAAGAGTACAATGGCCCATCTTTTTTTTTTGCATTTTATATTAAATTGAATGATGTTCAGTGTTTATGGATAATTACAGAAAATTCTATTATGTAGAAAGACGAATTCTCTTTTCATTTTGATTTAATTCTATATATAAAGTTATATATGAGTTTTAATATGATTTGTAGTTTTCATTTTTTTTTTTTTTTAGTTTCCGGTTTTCGGCAAAAATGCCTATATGTGTGCCTTGGATGAAATTGGTCATGTCATTGACATGCCAATATTTATTTTTTAAATCCATAACATATATTTTTTTTTTTTTATTTCAACCGGTATTGCATGTACTAATAAAATACAAAGAATAAAGAAGTTCTATCATTGGGAATCTTTTTGATAAATAACTGTAGCATACGCCTTTAAATGGTTTCAAATATGCAATAACCTCATAGCCTTTCCCTCATATAGACGATGTTGACGCTTCAAATTTTAAAACATTGTTGAAAAGTAGAAATCATAAATATAGAGACTTATTTTCCCTTTAGCCCCACCCCTAATACAATTAATATTAGGTAGACGTCTTTTAAACTATATGGGCAAACGTATGTAACAACTCTAAACAGCTATGTATGATCCGGAGCATAACAGTTGAAAACATTGTGGCAAAAGGAGAAAAATTGCGTTATGAACAATCTCATTTTTCCATAATATTTATAAACGCCATCTGATGCAGATGCGTCAAAATGCATCTGCATGTGACAAAGGGTTACTTATTAACCATGCATCGAACATAGGTGCTTAACGTTTTTTCAAAGCCGACACTCAAATTAGTTAAAGGATAATATAATTGGTTGGAAGAACTAATTAATTACCAAATTACATTACTTTACAATGAAATAATAATCTCATTATAAAATATATACTTTATATTAATTCAAGACTCAACCATTTCATTTACATTTTCCCACATACAACAAACCTATGCAACAATAAAGAAAACCTCAAAAAATGAATGAATGAATGTATATTGTTTTATGGCGCATCAACACCTAAGGTCATTTAGCGCGCAATTAAATTTAATTATTCATGATCCCTGGGTAAACAAACCAGTACTAGGCTAGAAAATGTGCCTTGCCCAAGGGCACTCCACCATGACCGTAGTGCCGCGACTGGGGATCGAATCCGAGACACCCGGTTTCGAAATCCCCGACGCTAACCACTCGACCACAGCGGATTCAAAAAATGAAACCTTGATTATTAAATAGTTTCAAACGTTCTGCTAAATGTAGAAATTGCTATGGTTTTAGGTTTTTTGTCCAAAGATGCATTCGGGCCTATATAACATGCAGACGGACAGTAAAGGCTTTGATGAGACTGTGCAGATACACTGGTCCGCCTGAGTCTTCACTGAACGCAGATGCATTCAGACCGGAACTCGCTAGATGCGGCTCATATACACACACACAAGCTTGAGTATAAATGATGTCTTGTTGTTTTCTCTCTTGTTTAACTACCACCTCGTTGGTGTCGTGGTTGACAGTCCGCTTCGGGTCCAGAGGGTCGCGGGTTCGAGATTGTTGACATTTGCGTAAAGCTCCTTTCAAAACAAAACTCATCTCTTCAGCTTATGTCCCAGATGGAAGATTATTATAGTACACTGATGATATTATTGTCTGTCTATTTGTTTATTCACAGAATCATATAATAGTATTGTCTGTCTATTTGTTTATTCACAGAATCATATATGTCACATCACGGTTTTTATAAAGTTCCACTTGGTCCTGTTAGAGCTCGACAGACAACATCCTGAAAAATACGGATTTGGAAAATGATAGTATTTCTGTAATGACCAACAGTCCATGTTTGGCTTTTTAAAACTGACAAGTTGTGAAATCGTGGTTGGAAAAGAACAATTGATCAAATTCGCAGTTTCTACTTTTCGTACAGACGTCGCGCAAGCTAACCGGCATATTAACGACTTTGAAAACATAGTGCCAAAATCCTGAACAATCTCCATAAAAGATAGCTTAATTGTTAAATCAAATTGAAAATATTGATATGATTGCTTATCATGAGCAATTTCCCCTTTAGCGACAATTTTTTCAAAAGTAGTCTGCTGCTTTTGCGTCAAAATGCGTCTGCAGGTGGGAAAGGGTTAACACGGCGAAGAGAACATATAACAGCAAACACCAAAAAGCTTAATGTATCATCCTTAGAAGAAGAAATGAAACATTGTGGAACAGGTTTACATTTTCTCAATTAGAGATGCTTAAGAATGAAGGAAATTGTTGTGCTGATGATATAACTGTACCCTTTTAAATGTTATTGATCAATCACATGTTACTGGGTTGTAAATATACATCACGATCCTTTAACTCATTTATAGTATCCTATAATACTCATTACTTCAGATATCTTCTTTGAAAACAAGTTGAAAAAAGGAAACAAACAAATCGAGGGCTTTGCGTGAAACAGTTGTAACTAAAAACCTATTTTTAAAACCCTGGTTTAGGGCCAATTTTGACCCCTTTGTAAACAATGCAAATTTAGGTGCCATTGCTCAGAACGAGCAATGGCACCTAAATTTCCATTGTTTACCAGGAAAAAAGATTTAATGCTTTTAAAGACTTTATGGCGAGGTGATTAACCTTGGTAAAAAAAAATACAAATTTTAGTTACAACCCTTTCACGCCAAGCCCTCAAAATGCGCGGTGCTACAGGAAAACCATCGTTAGCGTAATCATCACTTGTTTGGAAACAATGCCAGACTACGCATTAATGCTAAGGATACTGCATGCACAATGTGTTTATTGAGTAATTAGAGCCTCTGGCCCTTTACATATGCATAATAAGTTCATATGCGTCATATAACATTGAAGGGATTAAAATATAGAAAAAAGTTTATGTATACGATTATAAACAACACACATTTACTAAACCATCCTGACAAAAGAGGAAATAGTTCATTGTGAAGAAGGAGAAACGGTTTCTTGAATCCCTATCTGACTAATGTGCGAACATTGTGGATCCACAATGCGTGGATGCATGGATGCGCGAACTGATATGGATCTTCACCGATCGCAAATTTCCTACGGTTGGTATTCGCGGAGCGTTGTCAAATTGTGTATAGTAGTGTTTGTTCAGTTGGTAACGACGAGTGTTACTTGTATCAATCAAGGGGTCGTGAGCTCGATCCCCGGCTAAGTCATTGTTTCTTTTTGCTGATTGACAAATTAAAAGTATCATTCTTCTTCAAAAATGGGCTAAAACCCCTGGAGCAAATGGGCTAAAACTAATACATGTGGGAACGTGGTTACTTTCCAGGGAAGAATGTTATGCGGAGTCCTGGTGCGACAAAGACGGGATATATGTATTTTATGATAAATAAAATGATTTATGTCATTGCGGTGTGTCAAAATTAATATATTCAATAAAAACTATTTAGTGGATCTGCGTTGTCAAAAGTCGTTAAGAAGAAACGACGCCTTCATTTAGGTCACATCAATCAGGAAAACGATAAACGCTTTTCTCTGGAAACTATCTGTTACCAAGAACCTATCAGCGAGCAGCTATCACGCGTCTCTTCAGTGTGATGTTAAAAATGATGTAACATGTTATCTAACCGGCATTAAAAAATAAAATGCCCTATTTCAATTCAACTCCGTGTTACGTCATCATTTTCCCCATACTGAGTGAAATGTGATGTTTAGATCCGAGAACACCGCCATGCCACATAAATATAGGTTATGTGAACAAAACCCAGATAAAGACGGCGTTAAATACAAATGTTTCAAATTTAGTCACAATGTTAATAGGCATAAACCCTTCGTCAAGTTTAGACCCGGCCGGGTAGCTCAATTGGTAGCGTATCTGACTCGTGATCTGGAGGTCACCGGTTCGATACCCGGTTGCGGCGACATTCTTTCGGGCGATGTTTTCCATTGCCTCTCACCTCTGATCTATGTGAGAAAGTAGTCAGTGGCTTCGAAAGAATGTTGTGTAAGTACTGGTGTGGGAAAGCCAGGAAAACATGGGTAGGTGCACTGGCCGCCGTGATATGACCAAAGCTGATGAAAGCGGCGTTAAACTCCAAACAAACAAACAAAATTCGTCAAGTTTAAGTTCAGCCCAGATAACCTAGTTACCTCTTGCGTAAGGGCCCCATAACAGGGACCCCCTGGCTGCTGCATAAGTATATAAATATGTGTGTTTCTAAGGCAGGATTAAGTGATATGCGGTCATTATGTCATTTCATTTTCAGAAAACAATAAAAGTATGCTTATCATCTGGTCAAAATCTAGTTACATCTATGTATCTGTCCATGGATCTTGTTAGTGAAAACCTGTCTGTAACTTAGGAAGGTTATCAGTTACAAAATGAAAATGATATTTGAAACATAACATGATCTCTGCCTCTGACGGCACCATAGTCCGTTATTCATGTATGTAAACGAAACGCGTTAATAATTAATTTCAAATTACTGTATTCTCAAATAATACTTAAACGGCAAGAAACGTTAATCGTTGACTTTCATAATAATGCTCATCTTGTCCTGAGCATTCTCTATCATTTAAAAATATATAGATGTATGGCATTTCAGAATAAATTCGTCATGTGTTATAATGCCCAATTAAAGACTGTGCTGAGAGTAATCTTAACACATGAATACATATTGATAAATATCATTTAAATGTAACTTCAAGAAAAATCTACTTAAATCTATTTTCATGAAATAAGATTTAAATCTATGTTCAAGAAATATCATTTAAATCATATTTCGTTGAATATAATATAAATCTTATTTCAATAATTATCATTTCAATTGATACCATCTAAATTACAGCTGATGATCATTAAAGGTTATATAACTTTTATTTATACAGCAAAAGAAAACATTTTAATGAACCTTTAACTCTTTGATTGTAATACTCATTTTTAATTTATTACAGATACCTGCTTTGAAAACAAGTTGAGAAAGGAAACAATTAATTGAGTGGTGCTCCAAGAAAGCCAACCAGGAGGTAATCATCACATGTGTGAACAAAGTCAGACTGGGCATTCATGCTAAGGATCCAAATGGAAACTGCTTTACAATACAATATAACATATTTATGAAGTAATTGAGGCTTCTGGCCTATTATACAAATGTACATATACATAATAGTTTCATATGCGTGACATTACAGTGAAGAGATTCAAATATAGGAAAGGCTATGTATGCAGCACACATCGTTTAAAACATTCTGACAACATTATGAAGAATAGGTTTCTTAAAACCCTTTGACTAATTGGCGAACCGTGTGGATCCAGATCAGACTGATTAAGATCTTCACTGATCGCAAATTTCCTACGGTTGGTATTCGCAGAGCTCCATCCAATTGATTTTAGTATTGTCTTTGTAGTTGGTAATGACATGTATAAATTGCGGGGCCGTGAATTCAAACGCTAGGCTATTGATTCTTGGTGGTGACTGACAAATTTAAAATATTTGCGATATCATCATTTTTCTTCCACAAATAGACTATGAATATATGACGTCTCGCGAGAAAACCAACATAATAGCCTCTGCGTAATGAATCAACCCAGATCAGCCTGCACAGTCCGCGCAGACTGATCCGGGCCGACACATTCCGTCTAAGGGGGATAGAGGTACAGAGTAAAGATTCCTGAAACAGAAAATCCACAGGAGGCGAAAAGTGTCTATCCGGATAAGCCTTTGCGGCACGCTTAGGCGGATCCTGGTCGATACTTTACGCGAAGTCCACAATGTTGGCTCATATGTCGGAAGGTAGCAAACTTCCCGGGAAGAATGTAGTAGGGAGTACTGGTGCGAACAAGAAGGGATATACATGTATATGTTAATTGAGCAAAAAACAGTTAAAAACGGCGTTAAACACCAAGGGATCAAGTTAAGTCACAATGTTAAAACCGATCAACTCTCAGTCACGTTTAAGTTTAGCCATAATAATATTGTTTACTCTAGCGTAATGGCCCATTTGCGAGCTTAGCCCTTCCACACATTCAAACGTTTGGTGGACCTACGTCTACGCAGCAAACGACTTTGAATACATTGCGACAAAAGGAGAATTGACCATATTAAAAGCAACTTTACATTTTTCCACACTATTTTCAACTGTATTCAATATTTATATTTTCACTTATAGAGAGGTTCCTAGTTAGGAAATCTGTTTTCCCGTTCGTCAAAAAAAACGACAGCATTAGCTTTCTACGCCCGAAACTAAATTTTGACTGTATCGTAGCCAAAGAAGGACGTGACGTCATTCATTTCCGTTACACTTCATCTTGGCGTAACGTCAATGGAGCGACGTCGTTTCCCGCAAAAAAGTGGTATCAACATGAAAGACCCCAAATTCCTATACATGAGCTATTGACTCAATCATTCAAAGTATAATTATTTATCAAACATTGTGGCAAAAGGATAACTTTCTCATAAGGAGCAATTGTTCTTGTTGCGACAATCTTTTCCTAAATCATAGGCCTCAGAAACCGTCTCTAATAGGGAAAGGGTTTAGCAGAAATGTGACCCCTTACATAATTTGTTCAAGTCATATTGACTGCTTGAAAAAGGCAGTCGCCAGGTGGCATCAGAAAAGGGCTGATGTATTTGCTTCTTTACCATAATGCAGGTGATCGATTAAGGATCATCTTGGCCCTCCTGTTTTAACCGCGTTCATTATTAATGTATTCCTTGATTTTCTGAAAGTCTTTACTTTATTATTTTCTGTTCGTAATAATAGACGACAGCAATAAGAATTTCAAATATGTTTTGATAATGCAAGACACATGCCATTAACATTATTAGTGTCTAGTCAATTACTTATAAATCCTTATTTATGGCCAAAGTATGCTCTTAAATTTTTGTTTATAATTATCTTGCGTTTTTTTCGTAAATAGGTAGCACCTATAGATGTATTAGTTGTGTGTATCATCTATTGTGTCTCAAGGTAAATACATGCATAGTAAGGAGTTAACTCTTTTTACATTACCGGGTCAGTTACACAAATAATGGCGGCGCCTTTGGTCATATGGTGCAGCATTGATCCATTGATGTTTAACGCCATTTTAAACAACTTTTCGTTAGATCACGGTGGCCAGTTTACCTGTTTTTCCTGGCTTTCTCGAAACATTACTTCATTAAACATTCTTCCCAGATAACTGACTGCCCTCCCACATAGACTATTTAGTCCATTGGAGGGAGGCGGTAGACGCTAGTCAGAATAGCTTTTATCAAACATCAGAAAGACAGACAGTTTCGGGGTTCGAACCCACGATTCCTGGATCGATAGCCCTCATCGTAACCGATTGAGCTATCGCGGTCCGAATATGGTGAAGCAAGCAAATGGCTACTGAGAACACCTTTTTGTGGACACAGCCGATTTAACCTTTGAAAATAGTTTGCTTTACCATTTATACTTTGATTCCAAACATCTAGTTCTGTATTGGTCTGCTGTAGAGTTGTATATTGACCAAATTATTATATAGACATGTACAAGGGATGGAGACCAATCTAGTCAACAGTGTTTGTTCATGCTAGATGAACTTATCTGGAACCAGACTAATACATGCCTTTTTGTTATTGTTTCCTTTTAGTTCTTGACTTCAGCCGTTTTTAATTCATATTAAATAATGTGACAATAGAGGATTAGCGAATACCTATACAATTTTCACACCTTACATTTTATAACGGTAAATATATAAACTCTATCTGTGCTATACAATATTTCTATAAACATTGGGGGGAAAGGGGAAATTTCCATAAAAAACAATTTTCTATATTAACAGTAACGTATTCTGTAGTATGACGAAATCGTTTATCAATTCATCCAAAGCTCCAATTATTTGTTCCATTATATCCCAGCGCTGGACAAAAACGTCATTAAACTGGTTCCATGTTATACACAGTCCAATATATACATACAGGATAGCGTGATGTCCGTTTATGTTGTTTTGTTTGTTTGTTTGAATGGTGTTTTACGTCGCTTTTAAACTGTTCAATGATATTATCGCGTTTCCCGAATGAGACAGTCGTGATGCTAACTCCACAATCCTGAGCGCATATTGAGGGAAATCCATTACTACCGTCGTTGTAGTCTTTGGCAGGAATCGGTCGTGATCGACCAATTCCGTAAAAATTCCAGAGTGTTGTTGTTTCGTTTGTATTATACAACGGTCGACATTACAAATCCAGATTAGACTGCGCAAACTATAAACACCAATCTGAATTATATTTGACTATAGCTAAAACTTCCAAATGGCTTAATATGATGCCTTAAATCTTACCCACAACCCACATACAGACGCTGTATGACGCCTCTGCAGCAGACGACTATTGAAAACGTTGTGAAAACGCTGTGGCAAAAGTGAAAATTTCTCCTTTTGCCACAATGTTTTCAACTCTATTCAATAATTCAACTCTCAGTTATAGAACGTTTTCATAATTTGACTAACTGTGTTTTAATGTAGCCTACTGCATATTTACACGATACAAGATATTAATTTTGCAATTTAGGCCACCGGCCCATAATACAGCATACTATTAATTGTATACAGTACAAATATATTTTAATTGCAATTATGTACATACAGTACAAATAGCAAACTATAAAAGTACAAAGAATATTGGTGATGTTGTAGTTTTCAATATGTCAGATAGCGTAGAGATGATAGATTTGTTGTTGAATGATCTAAAATCCATATGAATATAAGTATTAACTGCTTAACACAGTGTGTATAATAATAGCTTAAAAGGTTAATATTTTTTTGCTTTTAGTTTAATGAATCCCCTTCCCACTTGCAGTCGAATTTTGACGCATATGGTGCAGCCGGCTTTTGAATACGTTATAGCAAATTGGGAAATGAAACTGCTCAACATGAGCATGTTCTCCTTTTGCCACACCGTTTTCAACTGTTTTCAATAATTACCCTTTCAAAGTCATCTACTGCAGATGTGTTGTACGTGGGAAAGGCTACTGTAACCCTGCAACTTGTACAATCTAACTTGCTTACTAAACAAGTTCAAGACGCATTCTGACACGTCCACTAAGGTGTACCACAATGACATGTGTTGTAGTTGTGTTAAAACACTTCTTCATGTGGGAATTATCAAAGACTTTTTAAATGGTGGTAATGGGTTCCCTCAGCGTTGTGGGGTTAGCAGTTTGACTGACTGAATTTTATTTCCAAATCAAACAGAAATGACAACATAGTTGTGAACCCAAACAGATATATGTTTCTAAACTGATAGAGATAGTCTATATATGAAGAAATATACCCCACCGCAGTCTGAACCAAGTATTTTAAGTAAGTACAAAAATACACATACCACAAGACGACTTAGAAAATATGCAGGCCAACATATTGAAAGTATCTATAAATGAAGGTATAATTACTGAAACAAGTTGAACATATTGTGGCAAAATGAGAAATATGCTTATTTTGAGCAAATATTTACGCCGCTTTCAACAAGTTTTCAGTTATATCACGTTGTTTCCTGTATATGTTACCAGTACTACTGGTCCATTTAGCCGGACATCTGTCAATCAGTCGTAATGCTTAACCCGCAATTCTGAACGCCAAGGAGGGAAGCCATTACTACCATTGTTTAAGTCTTTGGTATGACCGGGCCGTGTTGAACTAGTTTTAACAAGTAAAATCAGTCAGAAAAACCAGGCTTCATTACAAAGTCAATGTTACATGTAGACAACTAAATATGGGGACGTATGTATGATGTACATATATGTGGAAAACGGGTGTATACTACAGTTTCATATTCTAATCTAACGGTTACATGTAGACAAATACAAATGGTGACATATGTACATATATGTTTGAAAACGGGTTTAAACTACAGTTTCATATCCTACCTACCGGTTACATGTAGACAAATAAAAACGGTGACATATGTATGATATATGTTGAAAACGTGTTTAAACTACAGTTTCATATTCTTGTCTAACGGTTACATATAGACAAACAAAAATGGTGATATATGTATGATATATGTTGAAAACGGGTTTATACTACAGTTTCATATCCCATGTAGACAAACAAAAATGGTGAAAAATGTATGATATATGTGGAAAACGAGTTTAAACTACAGTTTTATATCCTACCTAACGGTTACATGTACATGTAGACAGAGACATATATATACATGTATATATATGTCTCTGATGTAGACAAATAAAAATGGTGACAAATGAATGATATATGTGGAAAACTCGTTTATACTACAGTTTCATATTCTTGTCTAACGGTTACATGCAGACAAACAGAAATGGTGACATATGTATGATATATGTTGAAAACAGGTTTAAACTACAGTTTCATATCCTACCTAACGGTTACATGTAGACAAATAAAAATTGTGACAAATGTATAATATATGTGGAAAACGTGTTTATACTAGTTTCATATCCTAACTAACGGTTACATGTAGACAAACAGAAATGGTGACAAATGTATAATATATGTGGAAAACGTGTTTAAACTACAGTTTCATATCCTACTGTAACGGTTACATGTAGACAAACAGAAATGGTGACAAATGTATGATATATGTGGAAAACGTGTTTAAACTACAGTTTCATATCCTACCTAACGATTACATGTAGAAAAACAAAAATGGTGACAAATGAATGATATATGTGGAAAACGTGTTTAAACTACAGTTTCATATCCTACCTAACGGTAACATGTAGACAAATACAAACGGTGACATATGTATGATATATGTTGAAAACGTGTTTAAACTACAGTTTCATATCCTACCTAACGGTTACATGTAGACAAATAAAAATGGCGACAAAGGTATGATATATGTTGAAAACGGGTGTATACTAAAGTTCCATATTCTACTCTAACGGTTACGTGTAGACAAACACAAATGATGAGAAATGTATGATATATGTGGAAAACGGGTTTATACTACAGTGTCATATTCTACTCTAACGGTTACATGTAGATAAATAAAAATGGTGACTTATGTATGATATATGTTGAAAACGTGTTAATACTAAAGTTCCATATTCTACTTTAACGGTTACATGTACACAAATAAAAATGGTGACTTATGTATGATATATGTTGAAAACGTGTTTATACTAAAGTTCCATATTCTACTTTAACGATTACATGTAGACAAATAAAAATGGTGACTTATGTATGATATATGTTGAAAACGTGTTTATACTAAAGTTCCATATTCTACTTTAACGGTTACATGTAGACAAATAAAAATGGTGACATATGTATGATAGTTGAAAACGGGTTTATACTACAGTTTCATATCCTACCTAACGGTTACATGTAGACAAATAAAAATGGTGACATATGTATGATATATGTTGAAAACGGGTTTATACTACAGTTTCATATCCTATCTAACGGTTACATGTAGACAAATAAAAATGGTGACATATGTATGGTATATGTGGAAAATGGGTTTATACTACAGTTTCATATCCTACCTAACGATATTATGCAGAGAAATAAAAACGGTGGCATAGGTATGGTATGTGAAAACGTGTTTATACTAAAGTGTTATATTCTACCTAATGGTTACATGTAGACAACCATAAATGGTGACATATGTATGATTTACATATATGTGGAAAACGTGTTTATACTACAGTTTCATATCCTGCCCTTACGATAACACGTAGACAAATAAAAACGGTGACATTTGTATGAAATATGTTGAAAACGTGTTTATACTACAGTTTCATATCCTACCCTAATGGTTACATGTAGACAAACAGAAATGGTGACATATGTATGATTTACATATATGTGGAAAACGTGTTTATACTACAGTTTCATATCCTACCCTAATGGTTACATGTAGACAAACAGAAATGGTGACATATGTATGATTTACATATATGTGGAAAACTTGTTTATACTACAGTTTCATATCCTACCCTAATGGTTACATGTAGACAAACAGAAATGGTGACATATGTATGATTTACATATATGTGGAAAACGTGTTTATACTACAGTTTCATATCCTACCCTAACGGTTACATGTAGACAAACATAAATGGTGACAAGTGTATGATATATTTTCAAAAAAGGTTTATATACTACAGTTTCATATCCTACCCTAACGATAACATATAGAAAAACAAAATGATGACAAATGTGTGATATATGTGAAAAACGTGTTTATACTATTTTCATATTCTACCCTAATGGTTACATGTAGACAAACAAAAATGTTGACAAATGTATGATGTATGTGGAAAACGGGTTTATATTACAGTTTCATATTCTACCTTAACGGTTACATGTAGACAAACAAAAATGGTGACAAATGTATGATATATGTGGAAAACGGGTTTATACTACAGTTTCATATTCTACCTAACGGTTACATGTAAACAAACAAAAATGGTGACAAATGTATGATATATGTGGAAAACTCGTTTATACTACAGTTTCATATCCTACCCTAATGGTTACATGTAGACAAACACAAACGGTGACATATGTATGATATATGTTGAAAACGTGTTTAAACTACAGTTTCATATCCCACCTTAACGGTTACATGTAGACAAAACAAAAATGGTGACAAATGTATGATATATGTGGAAAACGGGTTTATACTACAGTTTCATATTCTACCTAACGGTTACATGTAGACAAACAGAAATGGTGACAAATGTATGATATATGTTCAAAACGGGTTTAAACTACAGTTTCATATCCTACCTTAACGGTTACATGTAGGCAAAACAAAAATGGTGACAAATGTATGATATATGTGGAAAACTCGTTTATACTACAGTTTCATATTCTACCCTAACGGTTACATGTAGACAAACACAAACGGTGACATATGTATGATATATGTTGAAAACGTGTTTAAACTACAGTTTCATATCCCACCTTAACGGTTACATGTAGACAAAACAAAAATGGTGACAAATGTATGATATATGTGGAAAACGGGTTTATACTACAGTTTCATATTCTACCTAACGGTTACATGTAGACAAACAGAAATGGTGACAAATGTATGATATATGTTCAAAACGGGTTTAAACTACAGTTTCATATCCTACCATAACGGTTACATGTAGGCAAAACAAAAATGGTGACAAATGTATGATATATGTGGAAAACGGGTTTATACTACAATTTCATATTCTACCTAACGGTTACATGTAAACAAACAAAAATGGTGACACAAGTATGTTGTACATATATGTGGGAAACATGTTTATACTACAGTTTCATATTCTACCTAACGGTTACATGTAGACAAACAGAAATGGTGACAAATGTATGATGTACATATATGTGGAAAACGTGTTTATACTACAGTTTCAGATCCTATAATGGTTACATGTAGACAAACACAAATGGTTAATTAACAATTGATTTCAAATTAATTCTCAAATAATACTTAAACGGCAAGAAGCGTTATTCGTTGACTTTCATAATAATGCTCATCTTGTGCTGAGCATTAACTATCATTTAAAAATATATAGATGTATGGCATTTTAGAATAAATTCGTTATGTGTTATAATGCCCAATTTAAGACTGTGCTGAGAGTAATCTTAGCACATGAATACATATTAATAAATATTATTTAAATGTAACTTCAAGAAATATCTACTTAAATCTATTTTCATGAAATATGATTTAAAATCTATGTTCAAGAAATATCACTTAAGTCATATTTCGTTGAATATAATATAAATCTTATTGCAATAATTATCATTTCAATTGATACCATCTAAATTACAGCTAATTATCATTAAACGTTATATAACTTTTATTTATACAGCAAAACATTTTAATGAACCATGGAATATAATACTCATTATTACAGACACCTGCTTTGAAAACAAGTTGAGAAAGGAAACAATTAATTGAGCGGTGCTCCAGGAAAGCCAACCTGAAGGTAATCATCACATGTGTGAATAAATGTCAGAATGTGCATTCATGCTAAGGATCCAAATGGAAACAGCTTTACAATACAATATAAAATATTTATTAAGTAATTGAGGCTTCTGGTCCATAATAAAAATGTACATATACATAATAGTTTCATATGCGTGACATTACAGTGAAGAGATTCAAATATAGGAAAGGTTATGTATGCGATTGTATGCAGCACACATAGTTTAAAACATCCTGACAAAATTATGAAGAATAGGTTTCTTAAAACCCTCTGACAAATTAGCGAACCGTGTGGATCCAGATCAGACTGATTAAGATCTTCACTGATCGCAAATTTCCTACGGTTGGTATTCGCAGAGCTCCGCCCAATTGTGTTTAGTATTGTCTGTGTAGTTGGTAATGACATGTATAAATCGCGGGGCCGTGAATTCAAACTCCGGATAGGCCATTGATTCTTGTTGGTGACTGACACATTTAAAATATTTGCGAAGATCATAATTCTTCTCCCACAAATGGACTCCATGAATAAATAACGTCTCGCGAAAAAAAAAAAAAAATAATAGCCTCTGCGTAATGTATCGACCCAGATCAGCCTGCAAAGTACGCGGAGACTGATCCGGGCCGACACATTCCGTCTAAGGGGGATAGAGGTAACGGGTAAAGATTCTTGAAACAGAAAATCCACAGGAGGCGAAAAGTGTCTATCCGGATAAGCCTGTGCGGCATGCTTAGGCTGATCCTGGTCGATGATTTACGCAGAGTACACAATGTTGGTTTTCTCGCGGGACGGCTCCTATATCGGAAGGTAGCAAACTTCCCGGGAAGAATGTAGTACGGAGTACTGGTGCGAAAAAGACGGGATATACATGTATATGTTGATTGAGCAAAAAACAGTTAAAGACTGCGTTAAACACCAAGGGATCAAGTTAAGTCACAATGTTTAAACCGATCAACTCTCAGTCACGTTTAAGTTTAGCCCAGATAACCTTGTTTACTCTAGTGTAATGACCCCTTTGCGAGCTTAGCCCTTCCACACATTCAAACGCTTGGTGGACCTACGTCTCCGCAGCAAACGACTTTTGAATACATTGCGACAAAAGGAGAAATTGATCATATTAAGCAACTTTACATTTTGCCACACTATTTTCAACTGTATTCAATATTTATATTTTCACTTATAGAGAGGTTCCATATTTCAAATTCGACTCGCGCTGCATATTTGCTGTATGCGGGAAAGGGCTACATTCTGATAATACAGTATTTCGTTCCATAATGCTTTTAAACTCTGGTTGCTATAGATGTATATAAATATGTCTGTTTCTAGGGCAGGATTTATTAATAAGCGGGAAATAAGGTCTTTTTCGATACAGAAAACAATTAGAGTATGCTTACCATCTGGTCAAAATCGAGTTACATCTATGTATCTGTAGCGTCTTTCATCTAGATGAATTTAAACATTTTGGCAGATTTGAATCACACATCCTCGACTGAAATAAAAATGTCATGGATCTTGTTAGTGAAAACCTGTTTGTTACTCTGGAAGGTTATCAGTTACCAAATGAAAATGATATTTGAAACATATGTTTTACATGTATATGAAATAAAAGCGTTTATATTTAATTTCAAATTACTGTTTACTCAAATAATACTTAAACGGCAAGAAACGTTATTCGTTGATTTAAATGATATTGTTCACCTTGTGCTCAGCAGCTTTCTCTATCCTTTATCAATATATAAATATATATGGCATTGTAGCAACAGTTTATCCCCTATCCCCTCCTTAGATTTATAGTTGCTTTTATCATCTATTGTGTCTCAAGGTGAATACATGCATAGTAAGGAGTTACCTCTTTTTACTTCATTAAAGATTCTACCCAGATAACTGACTACCCTCCAACATAGACTATTTAGTCCATTGGAGGGACGCGGTAGACGCTAGTCAGAATAGCTTTTATCACTCATCGGAAAGACAGACAGTTTCGGGGTTCGAACACGATTCCTGGATTGATAGCCCTTATCGTAACCGACTGAGCTATCGCGGTCCGAATATGATGAAGCAAGCAAACGGCTAATGAGACCACCTTTTTGTGGACATAATCGATTTAACCTTTCAAACACGGAAAGAAGTTTGCTTCACCATTTCGGGGGCTTGGCGTGAAATGGTTGTAACTAAAATGGTATTTTTTTACCAAATTGAATTCCCTTGCCATAATTCTTTATAAGCGTTAAATCATTTTTCTTTGTAAACAATGGAAATTTAGGTGCCATTGCTCATTCTGAGCAATGGCACCTAAATTTGCATTGTTTACAAATGGGACAAACTTGCCCCTAAACAAGGGTTTTCAAAATAGATTTTTAGTTACAACCGTTTCACACCAAGCCCTCGATTTATACTTTGATTCCAAACATCTAGTTGTGTATTGGTCTGCTGTATAGTTGTATATTGACACAATTACTATATAGACATGTACAAGGGATGGAGACCAATCTAGTCGACAGTGTTTGTTCATGCTAGATGTACTTACCTGGGACCAGACTAATACATGCCTTTTTGTTATTGTTTCCTTTTATTTTTTGACTTCAGCCGTTTTTAATTCATATACCAACACTAGTAGATGCCATTTCAAATTTGAAATAAAAGCATTTTCACTTTTCACTTAGGTTACGTTATTGAAAGAATGTATTGAGTACATTTGAATAATTAACATCTGCGATTCACAAGCAAATGCCAAGTGAAAACAGATATATGCGACAGTGAAACTTATTTAGCTTCACAAGGAGCGTAGGTAAGTATTATCTACGTCCCTGTCTTTACATGATACAGAGAAATAAATGATTATAATTTAAATTAGAAATACAAGTTTCAAATAAACAAACTGCTTACCAAAATGGGCGCCATTTTCCACGTATAAAAGCTTGTCTTCAAAGCCCAATCGTTGTTCATAGTATGGGGGGTTCTCACCTTGTGACAATAGAGGATTAGCGAATACCTATACAATGTTCACACCTTACTTTTTATAACGGTAAATGAATTAACTCTATCTGTGCTATACAATATTTCTATAAACATAGTGGGAAAAGGGGAAATTTCCATAAAAAACAATTTTCTATATTAACAGTAACCCTTTCTGTAGTATGACGAAATCGTTTATCAATTCATCCAAAACTCCAATTCTTTTTTCCATTATGTCCCAGAGCTGGACAAAAACTTCATTAAACTAGGTTTTCGTTATACATAGTTTCCAATATATACATAGACGATAGCGTGATGTCCGTTTATGTTGTTTTGTTTGTTTGAATGGTGTTTTACGTCGCTTTTAAACTTTTCAATGATATCATCGCGTTTCAAGAGCGAGACAGTCCACAATCCTGAGCGCATATTTAAGGAAATCCATTACTACCGTCGTTGTAGTCTTCGGCATGAATCGGTCGTAATTCGACCAATTCCGTATATATTCCACAGTTTTGTTGTTTCGTTTGTATTATACAACGATCGACATTACAGATCCAGATTAGACTGCGCAAACTATATACACCAATCTGAATTATATTTGACTATAGCTAAAACATCCAAATGGCTTAAAATGATGCCTAAAATCTTACCCACAACTCACATACAGACGCTTTCTGGCGCCTCTGCAGCAGACGACTATTGAAAACGTTGTGGCAAAAGTGAACATTTCTCCTTTTGCCACAATGTTTTCAACTCTATTCAATAATTCAACTCTCATTTATAGAAAGTTTTCATAATTTGACTAACTGTGTTTTAATGTAGCCTACTGCATATATATATATATACACGATAAAATATATTAATTTTGTAATTTAGGCCACCGGCCCATAATACAGCATACTATTAATTGTATACAGTACAAATATATTTTAATTGCAATTATGTACATACAGTACAACTAGCAAAATATAAAAGTACAAAGAGTATTGGTGATGTTGTAGTTTTCAATATGTCAGATAGCGTAGAGAAAATAGATTTGTTGTTGAATGATCTAAAATCCATATGATTATTAACTGCTTAACACAGTGTCTATAAAAATAGCTTAAAAGGTTAATATTTTTTTGCTTTTAGTTTAATGGTTATCCCCTTCCCACGTGCAGTCAAATTTTGACGCATATGGTGCAGCCGACTTTTTAATACGTTGTAGCAAATTGGGAAATCAAACTGCTCAACATGAGCATGTTCTCCTTTTGCCACACAGTTTTCAACTTTGTTCAATAATTACACTTTCAAAGTCGTCTACTGCAGATTTGTTGTACGTGGGAAAGGCTACTGTAACCCTGCAACTTGTACCATCTAACTTGATTACTCAACACGTTCAAGACACATTCTGACACGTTTACTTTAAACTTCGTATAAAAGGCCAAGGTTCATCACAATGTACACATGTTTCTTATATTTCAAACCTCGTATAAAATGGTAAAGCTTCACATCGAGTACAACTATTGTAACAAATATTTCTTTAAACATCGTATTTATAAATGAGCAATAGATAGGTACCATCAATGACAAGTGTTGTAAGCCTCGTTTAAAAAGGTAAAATTAAACACTGGATAAAGCTAGTACATCCCCTCTATATGCGATGTGATGCTCTCTATCTGCATTACGTTCGTGTAGAAATTACATTTTTTTCCGATACTGCAACTAGATGGTTCGGCTTTCAAATCTATGCTCACGTATATGGTGCACATTTGACCAAGTGAACGCACTTCTGTAATTATATAATGCATTTTAGAGACTAGATTATATATGAATAAGCCTGGTAGGTGTTCAGATTATCATAATTTACCGAGTGCTCCGCGAGTTCTAGTCAAAAGCTGTGATTTGATTGGTTAATGCGGCTGGCACGTTTCCAAGGGTTAGGACAATCTGAACACGAAATAATCGTAAGATGAAACTGATATGGAAATGAATCAAAATTCAATTTGGTGAAGCATGTGCCGCTAGTATAGAGCCAGTCCAGCCGTCGCATCGACGCAGCTTGACCAAGCACGTTATACCGCTTGTTGCTTAACTCAACATGTGTATCTTGATGTTTCTAACATTGGCTATGGATTCTTCTACATGCATAGCTGTACTGTCCTTTTTCAAACGGTGTTCACCAATTATTTATCATGTTATTCCTCAGTACGTGTTACAACAATGTTCACACAACTTTCTCGGTATGTGTTACTTGATGGAGTGTGCAACCAGAATGTGAACGTGTGTAAGTATATACGGGTGAAAGCGAGACGTCTGCGATAAAGTAAGCCATATTCATACCACGTAACAGGTCAATGATCCTTCGGCACTTGCGACAAGTGAATACCCTCATTCGTCTCCATCGCCGCTTAGCCTGTTCAGGGTCTATGTTCATATATTCTGCAAGCGTCTTGACTCTTTCACCGCCGAATTTCACAAAGTCGATTATTCTGTGTTAAAATGTGAAAACTGTTGAAAACCTGACAAGCAAGGAATGATATGTATGATTATATTGGTTGCTAAATTCTGATAACTGATTAGCGAACCAAGTTGACGACCAAAATTAAATTGAACTAATTTACAGGCTGATCTTCGTCCGTTATCGTGTATTGATGTCGTGCTTCAAAAGGATGTTTAAAGTATACAGGACCAACGTTATCTAAATACTGGTAAATCAGTAGGGAACAATGTAGACTTAAGATTATACTGCATGAACGATGACTTTAGAGTCCTATTGCTTTGATTTGAAATCATTTAAACATCTGCGTAATGTATCGACCAGATCAGCCTGCGCTGTCCGCGCAGACTGATCCGGCCGACACATTCCGTCTTAGGGGGATAGATGTATAGAGTAGTTATTCATGAAACAGAAAATGCACAGGAGGCGAAAATGTCTATCCAGGTAGGCCTGGGTGACCTGTGTGGCATGCTTAGGCTGATCCGGGTCGATAATTTACCACAATGTTGATTTTCTCACGATACGGCCTACACATTGATTATTACAAAGCTACGCCCCTGATAACGCAGATTTCTCTCAGTATTGGTGGTTGCAATTTATCCAAGAAGACGACCAATTCTTAATTGAACTAATTTACAGGCTGATCTTCGTCCGTTATCGTGTATTGATGACGTGCTTGAACAGGATATTCAAATGATGTTTAAAGTATACAGGATCAACGTTAGCTAAATACTGGTAAATCAGTAGTGAACAATGTCGACTTAAGATTAGACTGCATGAACGATGATTTTGGAGTCTTATTGCTTTGATTCTAATTCACTTAAAGTTGAATTGATGTACAAGTAGTCGGGTTACACTTCTAGTATTTTGTCAGAAGATGCATATAGGTCCGTTAGAGATATACGCGGACAGTGAAGATTCCTTGTTATTTATCGTACGCATATACAATAAGACCCGAAATCGCCTGACGTGCCTAAAATAGCTCGTATAATGCAATCTTATCGTTTGATTGATTGTTTGGTTGATGTCTTACGCCACTTTCAACAATTGTTAGTTATATCACGGCGTTTCCTGAGTCAGTAACCAGTACTACTTGTCCATTTATTCTGACACCAGCCAGTCAGTCATTATGCTAACCCCGCAACCCTGAGTGCCAAGGAGGGCAGCCATTACTACCATTTTTTTAAGTTTTTGGTATTACCCGAGCGGGGATCAAACGTGCCATTCCCCGCACCGAGGCGGACGCTCTACAATTATAGATAACCTATGACTGAAAGTGGTAAACATTGTGGCAAAAGGAGAAATTGCTTGTTTTGAGCAATTTCTTCTGTTGTCACTATGTTTTAAAAAAGCCGTCTGCTGCAAAGGCTGACGTCAGAAAGCTTCTATATGAGGGAAAGGGTTAAAAGTTTCAAAGATAATTCATGGTTTTCCTGATACATGATGGGAAAAATGGAGAATTTACTTGAAATAATAAAAAAAGCAATTCATTAATATCCTTTTCATTTGTTCATCAAAAGGATACATTGAATTTTGCAGGGAAAAAACAATACAGTGATATTATATAAATATCATATGGCAGCATGTGTGACATTGATATTGTCAACCCGAGAGCAGAATGTCACCCGAGGCGTAAGCCGAGGGTGACATTCTGTTTCGAGGGTTGACAATATCAATGTCACACATGCTGCCATATGATATTTATTTTATTATACCGAACAAAATTAAGTGACGTCACTGCTGTATGTGTATAAGGGAGGCAATCACGTCATGATTTAGCTAAAATATTGAAGCAGTTATTTGCCCTTATATGACATTCAAAATATCACTGCGGTCACATGACCTGACAGTCAATTTTCGCTTGGTCACGTGTCAAAAAGGTTGAAAATGTTTCTGATAGTCAAAATATCTCTTTTTCGGGTAATGGGATTTTACCATTGTAGACAAAAGTGAGGTATAATAATTATGATTATTTATTTTGATGTTGCAGGAAAATTTAGACCTCACTGGTCAAGTGCATGCACAAAACCTGACAAATGGTGACATATGTATGGTATATGTGGAAAACGGGTTTATACTAAAGTTCCATATTCTACTCTAACGGTTACATGTAGACAAACAGAAATGGTGACAAATGTATGATATATGTTGAAAACGGGTTTATACTACAGTTTCATATTCTGCTCTAACGGTTACATGTAGACAAACACAAATGGTGACAAATGTATGATATATGTGGAAAACGTGTTTATACTACAGTTTCATATTCTACTCTAACGGTTACATGTAGACAAATACAAATGGTGACAAATGTATAATATATGTTAAAAATGGGTTTATACTACAGTTTCATATTCTACTCTAACGGTTACATGTAGACAAACACAAATGGTGACAAATGTATAATATATGTTGAAAACGGGTTTATACTACAGTTTCATATTCTACTCTAACGGTTACATGTAGACAAACACAAATGGTGACAAATGTATGATATATGTGGAAAACGGGTTTATACTACAGTTTCATATTCTACTCAAACGGTTACATGTAGACAAATACAAATGGTGACAAATGTATGATATATGTTAAAAATGGGTTTATACCACAGTTTCATATTCTACTCTAACGGTTACATGTAGACAAATACAAATGGTGACACATGTATGATATATGTTAAAAACGGTTTTATACTACAGTTTCATATTCTACTCTAACGGTTACATGTAGACAAATACAAATGGTGACAAATGTATAATATATGTAGAATGCGGGTTTATACTAGTTTCATATTCTACTCTAACGGTTACAAGTAGATAAATACAAATGGTGACAAATGTATAATATATGTTGAAAACGGGTTTATACTACAGTTTCATATTCTACTCTAACGGTTACATGTAGACAAACACAAATGGTGACAAATGTATGATATATGTTGAAAACGGGTTTATACTACAGTTACATATTCTACTCTAACGGTTACATGTAGACTAATACAAATGGTGACAAATGTATAATATATGTTAAAAACGGGTTTATACTACAGTTTCATATTCTGCTCTAACGGTTACATGTAGACAAATACAAATGGTGACAAATGTATAATATATGTTGAAAACGGGTTTATACTACAGTTTCATATTCTACTCTAACGGTTACATGTAGACAAACACAAATGGTGACACATGTATGATATATGTTGAAAACGGGTTTATACTACAGTTTCATATTCTACTCTAACGGTTACATGTAGACAAATACAAATGGTGACAAATGTATGATATATGTTTAAAACGGGTTTATACTACAGTTTCATATTCTACCTTAACGGTTACATGTAGACAAAGATCAGCCATAAAACAGTGCAGTCTCATCTTGTTCCGCACCGGTCTTAACACTTCACCAATTGCATCATTCACTTGTCCAAGAACGAGTGAAAACCCTCCTACACTTGCAGACGTATTCTAGCGTATTTACAGCAGACGACTATTGAAAACATTGTGAAAAAATGAGAAACTGCTCAAATGAATCATTTTCTACGTCTGCTACAATGTTTTCAACTTCAACGATTAAACTTGCTTTTATAGAGATTTTCTATCTTTGCTGTCAAGTCTTTATAAAGCATTTGGTTAAAATCTATTCAATAATAACATTTGCATTGCATATCTTTTCCTAGATATTTTCAATATCACCCTCTCTTCAGATATGTTACATGTTGAAAGAGTGTTAAAGAATCTGGAACTACAAAACTCCTTACTTTAACGAAACAATTATCAACTGAAATAACAGTTTCTATAGTTAATGATACTTTCACAATTGTATTCTTAGTTGAAAACCGTTTCTTAAAAATCAACACATCTTTTAGTTTAATCAGATTACTTGACATAAAAAAATCTCCAGGAAATCCAACTAGAAGCAGATCAAAATCACTCCTTGCATCTTCACAAGTGATCTGAGACTACACTTTTCAAAGAGGCCTTCAAGGCACTTTTGAGACATACTACACTTTTGGATTGTCAAATGAGCCGTTACACAAGGAAACTAACATTGTGGATTCTGCGTAAAGTAGCGACCCGGATCAGCCTAAGCATGCCGCGCAGGCTAACCTTGACAGACACTTTTCGCCGTCTGTGGATTTTCCGTTTCAGGAATCATTACTCTTTACCTCTATCTCCCTGATACGGAATGTGTCGGCCCGGATTAGCATGTGCGGACTACGGCTCATTCATTTGCATGCATGCGCAAGGAGCAAGAATATCTTCACTTTACGCACTTATAATATGGTTGGTTTTCCTGCAGCTTTGCTCACTTGAAAGTAACAATCAGCATCGCAAACTCAATATTATTGTAGAATCCGATCTATATGATACAAGAGTCAGTCAAATTCATTCTGGATGAGTATAATTTGTTTCCCCCCATCCGACCGCTCCAGTGGTAACTTTTATTTGCTAGTGTTATATCCCTTATATTCGCAAGCACATCCAAATACGGCATAATTC